>CAIGRP010073931.1:0-29671 GCA_903798385.1 Fraxinus cuspidata | reverse complement strand
TTTTTTTTTAAATTTTATTTTTTTTTTCTTTTTTTTTTTTTTTTTTTTTTTTGGGGAATATCAGAGCAAGGACATAATGATTCTTTTAGATTAAAAAAAGTCTTCTTAACTATTCCAGGACAGTAAACTGTTTTCTAACCAATGCCAAAGAGACGAGTAGCACTGTCCATTTTTGTTAGGTGATGACCATGCTTGCATAACTTTTAAAAGCTACATGCCACATTTGGTTAAATTGAAGACTATGTCGCACTTATAAAAACTTCTGAGGATCCCAATGGGAATTTACACGCAAATCTATATGGATCTGTTTCATAGCCAAAAGTACAAAGAAATTTCAATTTCATGTTAGTTGGAAAATAAAAATTCACCAAGCTCATAGAAATTAATTTTCCATGAAAATAAAGAAAATGCAGTTTAAAATGGTTATACCTTGAAATTCGATTTTCATTTCCACGTTGCAATTAAACGGTCAAAGTGAAATTCATTTTTCTTATATATAACATTTTTTTTATGAAATTCATTGCAATCAAACATGGTCTAAGTGCGATTAATTTGTAACAAATCCAATATATTCGGAAAATGAAAAAAATGACGTTAAAGAATATAGAAACGGGCCCAGGATTATCATTATCAGCCAACCAAACGGACAGCAGAGAATAAATGACTGGGGCTGAGGCCGCATCTCCATCCACCGTACGTCAGTCTATTTTTGACCGTTGGATTTGGCTTATCATTTGGACCGCATTTCATAAAATTCATAAATATTATATGCTTATTCACCATTCACTTCTATTAGCCCCTGTTTGGTATACATTAAAATTTTCATTCTTATTTTTCTATTCATTTTTAATCATACATTTTTCAATAAAATAATATTTTCCATCACATTAATAACTTTTTCTTCGTTTTCAACCACACATTCTCCATCAATCTACTATTCCAAAATACATTTTTCCAAAATAATGTGGCTCAAACACATCCTTAATTTATAAATTAAACTCTTTATTCGGTTCTCCTAGCTCCGCCTATGACCAAGGCTTTTTAGAACACGTGTATTGATAGAATTGCTATTTAGGTGGCGCTTGAAAATTTTCCCTTCCACATTATATTAATGTTTTATAAATCGATTTTCAAGTATAAAATTACTCTCCGCATTCTATAAATGCTATATACATGTCATTATTTTCTTAAAATAAAAACGAAATTACCGATAAATCAAGATAAAAAATAAAAATTGAAAATGAAATATTTATTTTGTTAAATCACTCTGTCTAAGAGTACTTCATAATCTAGATGGAACTCTAGACATTGTCTATTTTTGTTCTGTCATGTCACTTTGAGAGAGACGCTGTCAACTTTTAAAACACCGTCTACTTTATTTACGTAGTATAAATTTTTAGGTAATTCATAGTTGCATCGAAAATGCTCTTAAACATAGTATAATTTTTTAGGTAATTCATAGTTGCATCGAAGATGCTCTTAAACATTGAAAATAGTCACTGGTACTCCTACTCGAAGCATAACCAAAGTCAACTAGTTAAGATCAAGTAGAAGCCAAGTAGAAATGTCACTCGACAGGTCTAGAACACAAGTTCTGAACGTCGATCCACCATTTTGAAACTTATATTTCGATCTTACGAGAGGCTAATGGAAATCTAAAGGCAACATTCAGAAACAATAACCCAGAGGAGAGAAGAGATGAACAATTTCGGACACTCAGCAACAGTTCAAGTTTGTTTCCAGAACCACCTGAATTTCAGAAATGGATATTGCACTAGAAAAATGATGAGAGATATCTCAAACTAGAATGTCAGCTGAATTACTGATCAACTCCAATTATGCTTGCGTTGGTGCCACAAAATTGAAGGGCGCCATAGACGAAAAACCAAAAATTTTACTTACATGAAATTTGAAATCAGTAAAGACCCAAGAACTTCCACCAAAATGTCCCGACAACTCCCCAGATTAGTGCATTAATGACGGCCATTATGAATCCAAACTTGAAGATATCCGGGAGATCCACATAACCAGCTGCAGCCACAAGAAACAATAAAAACAAAAGAATGTATTTTCGGGATATAACAAATTAATGAAATGAGTATCAAATCTGTTCGCTTGATATTTTTAGCAACCAAGAACTAAAAACAACAGGATGTTTCGCCCTCGTCCATGAGCAAATAATAGAATAGAGAAAGGCTTAAAACACGGTTTGTAGTCAAAATATTAAACAAAGTTTCACTTTAATTACTCAACTTCTTTTTACTAACACAATTTGTCTGGAAAGTAGGAAAATCCATTAATTTTACTAACAGAAGCTGACATGGTGATCTAGCTCAAACAGAAGGGAAAATTGAGTGACTAGGTCGGGAAAAAAGTTCGGTGACTAAGTGAAATTTGCCTATTGTTAATTAACAGAGTTATTAACCCAATAAGAAACAGACTTTTGCACAAGTAAACAGTATAGAAGTGAGGGACAATAAAGAATGCTATGGCAGCAGAAAAAGAAAATGAAAGAAAACAGAAATGGGAACACGAAATTGTCATACCTCCAAAGTACACTGCGGCCTGACCACTGCTGTAATGCGTCAAAGCACCAAATAGGCTGGTATTATAAGCAAGAGCCAACGCTGCCAATACACCAGGAACTCCAGATGCCAAGTGCATTGCAAGAAATGCAGAGTACAATGCTCCCACATGGCCCGTTTGACTTGCAAACAAGTAGTGGATTAAGAAGTAAGAAGCCTGAAGAACAACAAATGCAACCGGCCAGCTCAATGATAACGACTGAAGGGATTTAGCTACGCAACCGGACATCCAGCTTACAATGCCAAGATTCGTCAACTGCCCTGCCATGCCCACTAGAACTGCAAACCAAGCCAAAGTATCCCATGCCGATTTCTCACTTAAACAGTCGTCCCAATTGAGCACTCCCAATAACAATAGAATTGACAAGCCGAGCATGGCAGCAACAACACTTGCAATACCAATAGCATCTCTGTTTACACATTATCAACGTATCACTTGAAAGTTACAGGGAAACAGATAGAGTAAACATGCAATGTTAGCTAATACATGAAAATGCTAGTGTCTAATAGATGTACGTGTACTATTTCTACATTGTTAACCATTTTAAAGCAGTAAACACTAAAACAAACGTATAGAAATGCATGTACATAAATATTTAGTACACAAGACAAGAACTGAACAAGGTCATTAACTACAGAAGTAGATATGATAGTTGTATAGCTCTAGTCTTATCTTACTAAGTCACCTCATACACAGAATGTAATTGAATCAACAAATGTTCATCAGTGCTTGTTGTAGAAAACTGAAATAATAAAAATCACTAGCAAATCATTCTAACTTGATATCAGCAAGAATCGAAGTATAAAAGGGTACTTACCCAAAAACCCACAAAGAAACTGCAAGAAGCATTGTACCAATCATCACCCATTCATTTCTTGTCACGGGGCCCATAAGGTCAAGTTTCTTTGCAGCCATAGCAGGGGCCTCTGGTGTATCTTTAGTTTCAGGGGGGTAAAGCTTGTATAAGATGAACGGAGTAGCTATAAGACAAGCCAAAGCAGGCAAACTAGCAGCCTTAAACCAAGAAATCCATGGGCTCGTAATTACTACCCCAAGTTCCTCGGCCAGCTTCAGACACAGCAGGTTTTGAGCTGCAGCAGTTAGGAAAAGAGCACTAGAGTTACCAGAGGACTGCCAAAACGTCAAAAGAGCACCACATGAGTGAAACAAGCAAAAGATATGTCAAGAAGTAATATTAATGATGCATCCACACAAGAATACACAGAAATCAATTTTGAAAAGACAAATTACTTACAGTCAAATCAGAATCACTTAAAACAATTTTTACTGCATCTCATGAGTGCATTAGTAACATACCTAATTAGAAATCAACAGAAAAAGTCAACTCAATAAACCGTGGTCACAGAAGCAGAGAAAGTCTCAGCAGGGCTTAAACAGTTACAAACGCGGCATATCTGAAAAACTACCCAACTTGCAGCCTCATTTTCAAATACAAGGATAAATTGATTTCCATCGACATTTATTTGAAGCTGATACGCATTCAAGTACCATTCCATAAGTCTTGAAGTTAATCCATCCCCAGATATCATTGCTCGGGACCAATTCAATTATTATTCTCGTCAAAAACAATTTTCATGCTGTTATTAAAATAACTTCTGATGAAGCTGCGAGATAAGTATTGAAAACCCAATTTATGTGCAATTAAAAGAAGAGGCTTCTCAAACCATAGAATAGGCAAGAAAATGATAATGTCAGAACCGCACAGAAATTTACAATTATTGCTAGAGTGCAATCTACTTCAGAATTGTATCTTAATTCTGCAAACTAGGTAGTCGATGTAAAATATTCACAAATCCAAGTAATAAGGATAACATAAACAAAAATGAACCCACGAAATTTAAGAACCAACCTGAAATTGAGATTGTACTAAATAAGATCCAAGCTTTTTCTTTGATGGTTCTCCAGGTTTACTCCCCGCAGAGAGCGACAATGACTTAATAATTGGCAAGAAAACCCCTCCGGCCCTGGCAGTAGTGCTCGGCATTGCTGGTGCAATCAACGCCTCACTCAAAGTCAGTCCGTAGGACAATCCCAGCGTACTCTTTCCCAACCATTTCACAAAATAAGTCGCTATCCGATCGCCAAGGCCGGTTTTCACGAACCCACGGGCGAAGAAGAATGAGATTACAATCAGCCAGATCACCTCATTGGTGAAGGCGCCGAAGGCAGTAGAAAAAGTCAAGGTTTTGGTTAGAATTGAAGTGGTGAGGCCCAGAAAAGCCCAGGCGCCGACGGGGAGCGGGCTAAGAACAAGGCCGGCGACGGTGGAGAGGAAAATGGAGAGTAATTGCCAGGCTTGTGGGGTGACTTCAGGGGGTCTGGGGACAACGAAGCGGACTATGAGACCTATGGAAAGGGCTAAGATTAATGGAATAATTTTTGCGCCTTTTGGTGGAGGATTTTGGGACTTTGAATCAGTGGGTACAGTTGTATTTTCGGCTGATGAGGAGCTGCAGGGAATGAATTTCTGGGGATTTTGAAGGGAGAACTTTATGGGATTATAGAGAGTGAATTTATGGGTAGTGGAGAGTGGAGGAGGGAGGTTCTTGAGGAAGGAGATGGGGTGGAGATGTGTAGCGGAAGGACGGTGGCGGAGGTGGGGGAACAAACGGCGGGAGAAGGCAGCGGTAGTGGATGGAGAATACAGTGCCATACTCTCCATAATTGAACTCAAGATAGAATTCAGATCAAGATTGTATCTTTATGGCACTTTGAGAGGGCGGAAACTACGAATACCACAGAGTCGGAACAATGTTTTCTGTTTGTTTGGTTTCGACACTATAAATTGCACGCCTTGTCTCCAATCTTTAGAGTCGGTATCAAAATCATCCCTAACCTTTCTTTTTTACTTTTTGACCATTTCCTTTGCAAGTTCATTCTAAATCATTTGAAGATTGCAAGTATCGCGCACTAAAATAGCAAAATAACATTTTTTTTCTTTCAAATCAACTAATTTATTTCGCAAACACCACAAAACCCCAAGGGTTTCAATTACACTTCATCAATCTTCAGAATTTCATAGATCTTTTGCTTTTAAGGAGTGTTTGATTACAACTATGAAATTTGTATGTAAAGAAAATAAGTTCTAAGTAATTGAATTGCTTAGAATTTATTTGCATGTAAATTATTAATTAAATGCATTTGATTGATTTAATTTTCAACCAAAAAAATATAGTACTTATCCATCTTTTATTGATGAGAGAGAGAGAGAGTTGCTTGTAAAATAAAAAGTTATCCTTCCGTAAAAAATATTTTCCTTATTTTTTATTAAAATATGTTATATGACTAACTTTTGGAAAAAATATCATGAAAAAAATATCAATCAAACACTCTGAAAATATAAATTTGAGTAAAAAATGATATTTTTTATGAAAAATAAAGCTAATCAAACTCACTCTTAGAGTGACTGTAAAGTGAATGAAAAAATCAAAACTGAAATAAAAAATGATTGGACTGTAGTGTTTAGAGGAAAGTTAACTCGGAGTCAAAAAATTAAAATCAAAATATCCCTTTCTTATTCTTAGCATGTCACCACACATGATTCGTCTTTATCGACTAAACTGAGTCCAACTTGCACTAAAAACAAAAGCTCGAGGAGCTTATCATCAATTAATAAAAGTTGGGGACTAAAGTTCAATTTACCCATTTTGATATGTGATGGCATGGAGGAGGAATAATTTATTTGGAAGTGCTTTTTCCTTTTTAAATTATTTAAAACTATTTTATTACTTTTATTCGAATCGAATATATCATTTGCACCGCACATGCAAACCTAGGAATTTTCAAACCTTAAAAGATAGATTTTGTTTTGTCCACCAGTACAGTACAATGAGTTACAGTAACTACCTTGTGACTTCAATTCAACCAAAATTCTGTACTTCATATTCTTACTTCCTTTCTACTACATATTTGTTGTGTATGCGTAGGTATATTTCTATGTATATCTATGAACCAGCAGAAAAAACGTAGGATTCATGTCTCTACAGAAGGCATATTTTCGAGCAATCAATTCCGGTGCATATATCATCTGCTTCAACCCGGCCTCTTCCTGTCCATTGCATAATCGTCAAGATCATCGTGGTTGTCATGAATCGTATGGTCTGCAGTTGGCCGCTTTATCCTCTCGAATATATCATCGAGGGATTCAGAAGAAGAAACACGCGAGCGTTCATCTTGAACCTGACGTAGAGGAGTGAATCTCTTCGTATCAATATTAGACTTGAAATTACGTAACCCCATCTTCATCGATTCCCAGGTGGAGGTTATTACGGAAGATGATTTTGCGAGCATATTCCTCTCTTTTGTATTCAATTTCATTTCTTGTCCATCTGATTGTGATCTTGCGGCTGCATACTTCTTGCTGATGCTCATTGGGCTAGTGTCATTCTGCACCTCGGATTTCAGAGGTTCCGAGTGATTATTCAGATCATCCTCCCTTGTAAATGTGAATGCCTTTGTTTTGGGCAGAACCTTGTTCAGATGCTAATCAAAAGTTAGATGCAGCAGCAGATACAAGGATAAAGTGAAAAAGCCATGTAATTCCAAGACAGAGTTCACATGATTCAAGCATGTAAGCTAATACCACGTCTTAACATTAATATTCTCAAAACCCAAAAACATTAATATGCGTCTCTGCAATATGATTCTCTGAAGAGCCAGTTAAAGATGCGGTCGCCGTTTACATAAGAATTATCTTATATAAAGCAAAAAACAAACACATCTTCACTTTACTCCATACATCACATCCAATAAAATGAAATATGGGGAACGCGAACTGAACAAAAATCACCATCACCACCCGAACATAAAATAAGTGCACAAGAAGGACATCAAACATGTAACGGACATAAGTACAACATAAAGACAGATAGACAGTCACGTCTAGCATTCTTATAATTAAAAGTGATGTAAATTTAAACAATATTTTCAAATAATTTTAGGCATTTCACATACCGTGGTACTGCTGCTTCCAGATTCAAGTTCTATGCTCACATTGTTAAAATTTCTTGCTAATGGAACAACAAGTTCACCAACTTTATATCCTTGTTCAAGCCAAGACCGCTCTGAGAAAATAATTAGACAAACGAAACAATTTCAACATGCGAGTTTTTGCCTAAAATCTGGAAGGTACAAATTAAGCAAGTGGAAAAAGAAAGATGCAAATACACTCACCTTTCAGTAAGATAATCAATCCCGATGCATCAAAACCGTCTATATCATCTGCTTCTTCACTTTGAAATCTAAATATTTTCCAGTTTCCAAAGTAATTGAGGACGTGATGAAAGAAATTGCTTGCTATCAGTATGGTATATATGACATGATAAGTGGACAGATTTTATTGAACCTTTTCCAAAGAAAGGTACGGCATCATCAATATTCCCCATTCTCTGCAAATGTGGGAGTTTTGTAACTTGCAAAAAGGATCCGAAAGAAAAAGGGAGAGAGACTAGGCAAATTTGAACCACAATCAATTGCCTAATAAACAGAATTAGTAGCAACATGAGAAGAAAAAAAAAAGCAAAAATACTGTTAGTAACTATTTAGATATGAAAGAAACCAGCAGAAGTAGTCCTGTATTTCGTGGATTCATCCATCCATCAATTTGCTATCTGCAGAAGTCTGCGTGAAAAGACTTCACTATTTATATTGAAAAAGACATTGTTATATTTCATTACTGATTGAAAAGCAGAAAATTCCAGTTGCTGCAGAACTAATGACTAATCGACCGCAGCTACAACTCCCCCCACCCCCCAAAAAGGAAAACCACTTCCTCACAAAGTCCATATATGTGTGTGATTAATATGAGTCAGTGTATTTCAGAGATGGGACATGGTGTAATACGTATAATATAAGTAATTTTCTGTATCAACAGTCATCTGCAATGAAGGGAGCTCACAATAGAAGGAGAGGAGAAATTCACTTACCTTTTCAAAAATAGTTTTCACATCCTTGTCAAGATGAATGAGGTTGAGAAAATTGTATGAAATGGGAGGAGCATAACGTGCAACCATCCTTAGAAAATTCAAAATGAAAATATATCAAATATTAACAAATGAAAAATCCATATTTTGTGTAATTGAACAGGTTAAAAGATGTAAAAACTAAGAGGAAGGAAATACACATACGAGCAAATCATAAGCAAACTGACTGAACTTGTTTGTCTTGGAGTAAAATAGTAAAATGTCAGCATTCCAATCTTGAACAAGGAATAGTATGTACAGACACACATATACATAAGAGGAATAAAAGCAGCAACCTGTTTAGAAAAATGGAAATAACAAAATTAGAAGAATAGAAGAACCAAATCACCATTGGGAAATATGAGAGTAGCTTCATGGAGTATCATTCACTTAATTAGAGGCCAAAACAAATGTTTTCCAAGGAAATGGGTAAAATATAAAAATGACCGATAAAAATGAAATTTTTACCTGCACAAGCACCTCATTATTTTTTACGGTGTTTATAAGAATTGAGAAGAGAGACAAGTCAACTCCACTAGGAAGAATTGTTGCTTCTGCTAGGAGAATTGCAGCTGACATGCAGCCCAATACAATAGCCAAGAGTTTCTCAAGTTGTTTTCTCAATATACATCGCCATAGCAATTCTAGAAAGAGAGTCAATGTTAATACAAATTAGGAGGAGATAATCCTATATGTTTGATCAAGAATAATATAATGAACTGTGTTAAATTCAAGATATTTTAAAATAAAACATGCAGTAAAAATAATAGGATTGGAAGATCTATAGGGAGAGAAATCTCCTTAAACTAATACAAGGAGCATTTACTAAATAGCATTAGATTTTTTAGAGTCTTCAAAGTTCCTCACCAAAATAACACTGTAAACCCCTCCATTACTCTCTTCAAATGACCAATTCAAACTGAAAGTTAAATGATTAATGAGTAGTTCGAGTCCCAGGGAATAGATATTCAATGGACAGAAAGAATGCACAGAGTGTTAAAAAACAAAAATCTGAATAATTACCAAGGACATCAAGAGAAGTCCCAACTTTACCTTTACTTTCAGGTCTGAAGCTTGAAATGTATTTCCTGCAAAATCAGTGGAAATGATGGGGATCTAGAGTCGACAAAACCTATATGATAGAATTTCTTAAGACAAAACTAATATGCTATACTGATATGGAATTGGAAGCTGGAAGCAGTAGTATCTAATTAAAATCTTAATTAATAGCCATTTCGTTATTTTTTCCTCATTTCCCAGAAAAGTATTGCTATCAAGAAGCACTTCTTGGCTGCCTACAAATGCAAGGTCATGCAACAAGATTCTTATTTTTCCAAGGATTCTCTAAGATTTGTACAACAAACAAATTAAATATTTACATGCACAAATGTCAAGTTAACCGCCATGAATAATGGTGACCACCATGCAATCCATTGTGTAATAGAACGAAGTTGGATGATGCTAACTGAAGAAAAATATGCAAGATTATATATAGGAGTTCAATACAATGTAAAGAATGAGTTGAAACAATAATGGAGAAGTAGAAGCATATACCATCCAGTAGCACTGTAGTGCTCATAATTCTTTACAGTGTCTTCTAGTTCTAGGGCTTCAGTGACAAAATTCATATACTCACTGCATATAGAATGAAATTGTAAATTAATTGGGCCACAATTGGATCAGACCAAGAATTGAAAATCAAAGTGAGATTACTCCAAAAATAGATTCACAGTATGCAGAATTAACGAGTTAGAAAACAATGAATATATATAAAGTCAAGATCATGTACTTTGAATTGCTATTACCTTTTATAGCGGTAGTACCCTTCTCGAGCTCTCTTAAGTTGACGTCTAAGAGCAGCCATTGATTTTTTATCAGTGTCATAATCCATATCACTTTCCCCTAATTTACCACCTTGCAGTTTAAAAGATGGATCTTCACTCAGCTGTGTAGGAATTTCACAATAATTTTCATCTCAGAGGTGTAGGAAAAAAATATTAGAAAGTGAGTACCAGAAAAACTGCTAATAAAGTATAACTACCATCCGAACCAACATTTTATCAACTATATTCATGAAGGGCCTCAGGGGATCACGCTTCGACATTTGCTTCAATGTAGCTTGAGCAACCTAATTCAACAATAATCATAAGCTTACAAATAGAGAAATAGAAAGACACTTCTTTACCCATTATTCCTAAAATACAAGAAGCACATTGGCGAGAAGGGACTTCAGGTGAAATTTTCCCTGAACATATACAAGTAACCCATATTAAAAGTGGTCATGCAAAACAGTCCATTTTCCTGTGCAGTCAAGGAAGACGACTATTTCAGTAAGACATCGTGCTTTAATCAAGTTATCTTCCTCTTTCAATGTTTCCATGCAGTACATAAACATAATTACCTGCAATTACAAGGATTCAAATACAAGGATAGTTTTGCAGGTATATAACAATGATCACAAGCTTTGCATCGGACACTGGTTTCTAGTTTCTACTAGCGTAAAATAAATAATCTACATAACATAATCTTCACATTCATGTTTGCCTAGATTTACTTTTCCTTTTAATCAGTGATTACAGTATCTCTTCACATCATAATCTTGAAAAAAATTCAACACTCTTCCAAGCTACATGAAAGAGATAATAAGTCTCCCCATTTTAGTCGTCTTTATGTGAAAGCTTATTTCATCACCATGTTCCTTATTTTCCTTGCTTTATTTTTTCCTTCAATTGGTATCACAAGATCCCAGTTTATCAATGAAAGTCTCCATATCATCTGTAGCCTATCTTGCACTTGTTGATATTTTTGAAGCTACGCCAACAATACACTTTGACATGTCAAGGAACTGCTATAAAATGACTGCTGCCTAAGCTCATATGAATCTAATATGTGAATAGAACCCTATGCTCCAGTTCTCCAATGTATCAATTCGAATTTTCATATTCACGTTTTGATTTTACTGTAAAGCCTCGATAATTTTATGGAATTAAATTATTTGTTTTTATATGCTATATAGTTATATCTTGGGAAGTTGAAGGACTGAAGCGAAATAGGTTTTAAATTCTTGGGGGTGTGTGTGTATTGGTTAAATAATTAGATTTTTGATAGAGCAGGTTTCATATATTGATTTTGGGATCATTGGTACCTCGTATTTAATCATGCATATTAGGTTCGAGAAAAAAAAAATTAATTCGGATAAGCGAAGCCCAAATTATTGAGGTTGAGAGATTTTACCTTTATATTGTATTTATCGAGGTTAATTATTATTTTAAAATTTCTTCTCCGGTCACGTTTTTTGATAGATTTTAATAGTATTTTTCGTGAACTTAAAACTGTAGCAACTGCCACATGTAAGATAGGATAATGACCTAGTATTTTTTTGTTGGGATGAGATAATGATTTTTTGTTGGGATGAGATAATGATTAGTTATTCTTGATAGTGACCTTTTTTTTTTTTTACATGGCGCTTGTGATATTATTCGACAAAAGGTCAAATATCTTTATCCCACTAAATTGTAAACTGACTAACGGTTATAAAAAAACCACACATTTCAAATCTTTATACACGTATCCCCTTCCCTTCTTTCCTTTAGTGCTCTTATACATTACAGAAGTAAAAAAAAAAGCAAATAAATTCCTCTTAAAAGGCTTTGAGGAGATTTCAAAAGGCACGAAAGTCTACAATTTGGTGATCATCAAGTCAACGTTTTCAAAGATTTAAGGTAGCATTGCGAGGCGCAAGTGGTTGACGAGTTTAATTTATTTTTTCACGTTGATAAATAATATGTTAATGAAAGTTATGATATGATATGAAATAACCACCCGATACCAAATATATAATATATTATGAGCTCTTACCAGTTTTTAAAGATATAATATGATGGTACGATATTTTTTACGTATGATTTAATACTTTTATTCGGGATTGCACAGTTACTCATGTGCTACTGAATATTCTCATATACTCACCATTTTCCCGTTCTCATAGATTAGATCGGTCGTTGGCTGACGGGTGACGATGTGCTATGGTTGCGTATGGATTCTTGGGCTAAATAAATTAAATTCAGTGTAATGTGGCTGAGTTTTATTCCAACAATAACTTTAATTTTGTTAATTTATATTTCTTTTTCCTGATGTTTGAAGTCGGAACATGGAACCACATAGTTTGTTATGTTAAATCTTTGAAATCAATATTTTATGATATTTTTATATTCTATCATGTCTAATAAAACGTGTAACTTAATTAAATGATTTAGACTTTTTACTGGAACGTAGTAATAAAATGGTTCATTGATTTTCTGGCCATTGCATGGATAGGCACTGACACAGAGAACAAAATAGGGGTTTTCCTTTAGCAAGTTGCTTTTCCTGTTAAATTTCAAGGAATTGCTTTTGGTGAAACATATATAATATACATCAAATAGTTGATATATGAATTCTGCATCAATTTAAGGATAATGTGGTTGCCTCTAGTGTTTACATTTTAATTATTCAATGTATATCTATAAAAAATTTAAAAAAATAAAAGAAGTATTACATAGTAAATTATTTTGTTGTATATTCCTTTAGGGATGTGCTCATTAAGTTAAATGAAAGATTTGAAAATTTCTATTTAATTTTGAGTAAACTGCAAATACATAATTTTATACATAATTGCATTGTCAACTTGCTAAATTTTTAAAGAAACTTTTGGTAGCGGTTTGAATTTAAAAAATTTGGGTTGTTCCATTTACTATGAAGAGAATGTGAAGATTTCCTTACAATTAAAAATGTTTTATGGGACTTAATGCTGTTTAGCAGCTACTACAACTTACATAAAAATATGAAGATGTCACCCCTAATGAAATCACTGTTGAATTTTTACGTAGCTAAGAATGTTGAAGTAGCTGAGTCTGACACTTCAAATCTTAAGAATGACCAAAATTGGACACCTGGGTTCGGAGGAGATGATAAAATTTACATCAGAGAGCAAAATGTTTAGTGAGAAAGAAACAAACCAGTTCTTGTGCAGAAAGATGAGGAGAACAAGTCCACAGAGTGCAATAGAACCAACACAAAAGTAGTAGATTAGGTTTACATGAGCGCTAGTCTTCAATCTTTCAGTAACAATGAAATCCCCAGCATCTTCATAATTCTGAAGTATAGGCACCACAACCCTGCTTAGAGAAATAGTATATGAGTATATGTGGTTATTTAATCCAAGCAGTTACAAGATTACCTCAAACACCAGGGTTCCAAAGTCTACTAAACCAACATCCAGAAGCATATAAAATCCCAAAAATATAAGTTATTGCATCAGGTTTTTTGGCTACTAATTGCCCAATTCAGCATCAAACCCATAAAGATTTTGTAACATATTATTATATTATATATTTATTTTTTAGCTCTAATTATAAGTGATATATGTGATAAAGCAACAAAGATTAGAATGACAACCAAAAAAACAACATGCTAAAGTTAATATTTTTATCAGATATTTAAGAGAAATTGTAACAAGAATGATCACAGAAATGATGTCTACTGTCTACTGTGAGGATTACAAACTTAAAAGAGCCATATTTAATCTGTAAAGACTCCTTATGTACGTTGCTAGACCACAGATCAAAAAATGTAGAGGCGATAACACACCAAGAAAATTTGGTGCATGCTAACTGCTATGCAAGAAATATTGGAAAAATCAGGCCTGCAAAAGTACCAAAAGAGTTGACAGCATACCAAGTAAGTAAAAATGTGCTCCAATATGACCAGCTCCAGAAGAAAGAGATTCCTCCTTTGTCATGATTAACAACTGTCTGTGTGAAGTACAAAAGTTTTCAACGAAATTTTGTTAGATCAAACCAAACAATGATGGATGTAGTGACATACTGACATTTCCCATGAGTTGAATTTTTAGAAATTAAAGAATGATATGAGTCCTAGTTAATGAGCCAAACAGTAACTCACATCACATAGCATAAAGGAGTCACAAATGAAGAGAATGTCACAGCAATATATATTATAAGTCTACTTGAGAAATTCGTTTGGCTTCTATCTTTAAGTATTGGAAACTGTGGATACAGTCATAAAGTATTATTCACAGCAAAGATAGTTCTGTAATTAATTAGACAATTTTTCTTGAATTCAGTCTACAGGCCAAAGATTTCTAAATATTTTTGGACTATCACAAGAGCTATGTTTCAAGGTTTAAAAGAAAATTAAATTCATTAATTAAATAGTAGAGTTTAGTGCTAAGGATATCGATTTTCAGAATTTTGAAATGTCAATAATAAAACCCTTCCATTAATTTTACCAAAATATTACTAATGATATGGACCAATATAAAAACGAATGTTAGAAGAAATAACTTCATACAATATCGTATAAAAGAAATTACGCATTAGTGTGTATGTTTGCTGTTTCCACAGTAAAACCAGTACTGTTTTCAATCACCAGAAATGTACATGAGGATCTAATCTTATATATTAGTTTTAGTTAGTGGTCAGTTGTTTAAACTAGTTTAGCTCACACGAGACTATATTAGGCTAAATTGTACCTTATTTTCATCCAAAAAGAGGCGTACCCCCAAATGATCAATGTCAAGTGATTATTTAATATTTATATGTGCCATAAAATTTAATCAAAGGGCAACCATTAAGTTTTGTTTAAAAAAATAAGAATCCGAAATCTAAACCATATAGTCTTCAAACACATAGCTCGGTAATCCATCAAAATTTGAACACGAAATAGTTGTTCTTAAAGAATTCATCTTTTTCAAAAGCAATGATTTTCAGCAGCCAAAGAACATATCAATCCACAATACCATTCCTATTAAAAAACAGCTAAAAATGAAGATCAGCAGGCTTATTCGGGGCAAATCATAATCCAAAATACCACAACAAAATGCACCATAAAAACACAAGTGATCAAAAACAGATCCTACAAAGCATCAAATAAAAACACAACCATAATAACATTATTAAACAGCGTACGGTCCATATGTCCGCGGGTACGAGG
Organism: Fraxinus cuspidata; assembly: GCA_903798385.1. Taxonomy (NCBI): domain Eukaryota; kingdom Viridiplantae; phylum Streptophyta; class Magnoliopsida; order Lamiales; family Oleaceae; genus Fraxinus; species Fraxinus cuspidata. The sequence goes on along the minus strand of CAIGRP010073931.1, from coordinate 14,111 downwards.
ATGATTATAGAAAGGGAGCAAAACCAGGTGTAACCGACAGTGAAGCGGACATAGCGAGCCACGTCTGGTCCGGCGAAGTACCATAGCGTTATACCCACCATCCCCATCGTTAATGGCAGCGATATCAAATAAAAAACCCACATTTTGATTCTGATTTTTCCTCTCTTTTCCTTCCTCTCTCTCCAAGAAAATGTAGGAAAGAAAAGGGAAATTTTTTCACGAAATTCTTATTGTTGGCGTTAAAGGTTCTTGGTTTAACGTGAAGGGAATGACCAGGAAAGGAATGAAAAGTACTACATCCACCAGCCACCTCGTGTTATTTAGCGCTTGCACATTAGGTGATTTATTTTCATAACCACGATTTAAGCCATTACCATTTCTTCTTCTCCTCCTCCTTTTTTCCCCCTTCTTTTTATAGTTTTAAGAGAAGCAGAGATGGAACATTTTTCCAATTGCAGTTTTATGTATTTTTTAGACTTTTTTGAACTCGAATTAATGAGGTGATATTGAATATATCATCCTCAAATTGAGAAAATTTTCTCGGGTTCGTTAGAATAATAGTGAGTTTTTATATAACTCGTAAAAATATATGAGATGTCATAAAATGTGTGTCAAATACATACTGTGAGTAAATAATAGTACATAAATAATCAAGTTTCTTCATTAAGGATCCATTTGACCTGTTTTTGAAAAGTCAAAAGAAATTTTTGAGACTTAAAAGTTGTTCATGAATGCTTTTAATTATTAATATTATAAAAGTGAATTTTTAGTTAGAAGAGTTTTTAAAATAAGTTAGTTCAATGCAATTTTTTCTAAAAGCTCGTCTAGAAGATAAATATTTTTCAAAAATTAATTTTCAAACAATAATTAAAGTAGATTTCTCATAAAGCTCTTTTATGAGATGTATAAACGGGAATTTTGCCAAATAAACCCCATATTATATATTAATAAACGTTGTAAAAAATGTATGGTTGAATAAATATATCCAATTCATAATCACTCAATCTTAACACGGCAATAAATTGTTTAATTTAACAATAATTTGTTAAATTTAGTAAAAAAAAAAAATGACATCAATAAGAGATATTTTGTCAAATAAAGAAAATATGGAAATTTTATACTTATTCTATTTTTGTAAAATGTAAGGTAGTTGACTCAAGCCATCTAAAACCACCGTCAAACGTTTCAAGTTTTATACAATCTCTCTTTTTTTAAGTGGAAATTATACCCAATCAAATTTTTTAAGATCCAATTTCAAAAATCAAATCTAAAATTTATTTATACAAAAATCAAATATTACTTCAAATCTTTAATATTAATAATACCATCAAACTCCATCACAAACCCAAATTATTTTTCCCTCTCGTTTCTCTCTTTGTATCTCTCCATACCCATCACACACACACACACACATCACAACTAAAATCTATCGGCATCCCAATTCCCAACTGTCGCCATCGCTAACGTCGCCATCGCCTATAAGTAGCGAAGTCGTGACGATGACATCGTCCCAATTCCTCGCTGTCGCCGTCGTCGTCGGGTAACTAGCAAAGTTGCTACGTCGGAGTCATCCGGATTTTCTCTCCTTCCTCTCGTGACAGCGCCAAATTGATGCGAAGTCACGGCCGCATCGCAATTCTTCCAGGCATTGCTGCGAACTCGCAACAACCCTAGTTGGTGTGATGTCGCAATGACCCTCGTGGCTTTGATTAGATCTGACATCGAAGACTATAGGTTCAAATGACAGTAAGTTCAGATAGTGCAGAGCTATGGTGGTGGTTTTAAAGTTGTTGTGGTTGTTGCGGTGGTGGTTTTATGTGGTGGTGATGTTGGAGGTCGTGCTAATGGTAATGGTAGAAGTGGTGCGCTAGTGGGTGGGGATGAGATATGATGGGGTGTTTGTGACCAATTATTTAATTGATTGTGAACAACAAATTAGTTAATTTGTGGTCGAGAATAACTTGTGACCAATGAATTTGATAATTTGCAATCGTTAAATAAGTTGTGATTTATAAAATTTGTGATTTGTGATCGATGAATAAATTGTGATCTATAAAATTTTCAATTTGTGGTTGAGAAATAATTTGTGACCTATAATTTTTTAGATTTGTGACAAAGAAATAATTTGTGATCAATTAATTCAATAATTTGTGACCAAATTGTATAGAATTGTGGCCTTAATATAATTAATTAATAAAATATTTTTAATTAATTATTTCATAAATAAATTTTAATTAATATTTAATTTTTAAAGTTTTAAACCTTGATTCTTAATTTTGAAAATGTGTCATACTTAATCTCTAAGATATTAAATTTTTCCATTTTTTAATTTGGATTAATAGCGGAAAAACTCCTAACAATGTTGTCATTTGCAATATACCTCCTAGCAATTGAAAATATCAAACAACCACCTTATTTGAAACATTTTGTGCGAAAATTCCATACCATCAAATTTGTCATTAAAAACAGTAAAATTGTCAAAATTAGAAAAATATAATTGTAATTTTAGTATCCAAACTTTTTATTCTTTTACAAATTATACCTAAATTTATTTTTGTATCACCCACAATCTCAAATCTTTTAAATTTTATCTTCCACGCCACCTCATTTCATCTTCTTCCCCAAAAATTTTATTATTTTATTTAATCCCTTCCAAAATCCTCCTAAATCCATCACCCCAAATTCCTCATTTTTTCTTCTCATTCCCAAGATTAGAAATATCCACTCTCCACAATACCCAGTTTTGAGTCATAGTTCTATAAGGAATATCATGAGTTATTGAATTCTTCCATGGCGGCGTTCTCCCGCTGGTCCTCAAGAATTTCCCTTCCCTCATCATTAGTTTCATATAACTCTCTTCTTTTATAGGCTCCCGTTCAATTGAAGTGTCCATTTTTGTTGCTTGAATAGTTTGCAAAACCTTTTTTCGGGTCATGCCGAGAAGAAATGGCTCGACCACCGCCATGAGGTAGCAGCTGTGGCAACTCTTAAGGCGGATTATGGTGTTTTGCCTTCGATGAATTCAATTGTCCATCATGCCTTGTGTGAAGCACCGTTGAGTGTGTGAGAGGACCTATTTTGGGAATAATAAAAAGAAATGATGAATTCGGGGTAAGGGATTTAGAAGGGCTTTAGAAGTGATTAAATAAAACAATAAAGTTTTAGGAAAAAAGATAAAGTGGGATGGGGTGAAAAATAAAGATTTAAAAGTTTGGAATTGTGAGTAGTACATAAAAAAAATTGGGTATAATTTGTAAAAGAATAAAAATTTTGAATACCAAAATTGCAATTACTACTTTTTAATTTTAACATTTTTACTGTTTTTAACAACAAATGTGACAGTATGGGGGTTTTTCGCACAAAAAGTTTCAAATATTAGGTTTTCTGCAATTTCTAATAGACAGGGAAGTATATCGCAAATGGAAACATTTTTTGGGTGGTTTTCTGCTATTAATTCTTCTAATTTTAAAATAGTATTTGGCTCGTAATCATTGAGCCTAAATTGAGTCGACCTATTAACGGATATAGTTTGTGTAAGTCCAAGCTTTTATCAATGGACATCGCCAATGGAATACTATATTTGGAGTAAATATAGTGAAAAATCTCCTCCAATACTACCTCAATTATAGTGTAAAAGATAATGTAATGTACATCAAATATAAGAATTTTGATTTAACTACATTCTGCCCTAGTTCTCACTTTATAAAATTATTTTTTCATCTATGTCCTTATTTAATAGTTTAGTATTAATACATTTTAACTGATACCTAATTATTTTAATATGATGGTCATTTTTATTTAACATTTTATTTTTAAATTATAATCAATTAATAAGTAATATGTGGGATGAATATATTAATTCCAATAAATAAGTCAAAAAACAAATTGTCGTTCTTACTATATGTATTTTTTCTTGTACGTTCAATGTAGTTTTTATAATTTGCGGTATTATATTTAATGCATTTTTCCATTTATTAATAAATGCAATATTTTACTTCATTAAATATAATTTCTAATTTAACGATTTTTTAATAATAAATTTGTTATAAAATAATTCAAAATAAAATTTGGTGTAAGATTTAATGTAACCCATATTTAATGATCTACACCAAATTTAGTGTAATTTGGTGATGTGATTTTATACCAAATTTAGTGTAATTTGGTATAATCTCTGGAGAGGTTACACCAAAATTTACACCATGTAGATCATTGGAGATGGTTTTAGCTGGTTTAAGTTAGCATATCCAATTTGATCCGTCTAAGCTACACCGTATGTGCTTTGAAGCCATTGAAACTCCAATCAACAGTTAATATGCTGATTTTCATTTATATATGTGTGTGAAAAGGAGAGAAAGATAAAAGAAAAAGAAAAAAAGCAGAAGAAAAGGAAATCAATTAATATAATCCAAATCATCAATCTGTACACAATGATATACAAGTAGCACTACTCTTGATCTAATATTTAGATCTTCTAGAATATGGTTAATAAGATTAGGGTCTAATGTAGGGAGGGGAATTTTGTTGTTTAAAATAATAATGTAAATGAAAATCTATATTCAATTATTTTACAGGTAGAAAATTGGACAAAGTTTCTATTAGTCTACCTACAAATTTAAAAGAATAAAAAATGTAGATAAATTGAAATTGGTTGAAACAAGAATTCGACACTTTCTCCTTAAGACGATAATGCACTTAACTGATAATGAGAATCTTAGGTACTCACCTTTCAAGATACATCGATCATACTTTATAATAGTATCACTTCAAATTACAAGAGCAATACCTTATTTGAGCCCATTTTATATATATATAAAAAAAAACTCATTTTTTTAAAAACTCATTTTCAATCACATATTCTCCAACAAAATAATTTTACACATAAATTAAAAACTTTTACATTATTTTTAAATCACATATTCTCCAAAAAAAATATTATTCCAAAATACATTTTTTTCCCTCAAACAAGGACTTAATGTGTCTGAACTGGAAAGACGGGTCTTAAAAATGCATAATATAATTCGGGATTGAAATGAAGAAGATGGAATAGTGCATGAACAAGAAGATATTATGTTGTAGAAGAAGAATTTTGAATGAATGAAATACATGAATTAGATAGATGCCTTAATATAGAGTTTGAAAGTTGTGTCCCAAAAGACATAACTGCTGAAAACTTGTGTTTAAATAGACACGACTAGTCTGATCAAGAACTGTTCGGTCTGTCTGAAATTTCCTATCATATTTTCTAGAAGTTGGGGACATGTGGCATAATCTTGTCAGTCCAGTTGTTCTGATAATTTCGAAAGCTAATTAAATAAAATAATATAAATTAAAATATCATTTCTCAATAAATATAAATACCATCTTGGACCTAATCGACTACCTAGGCCTGTGCTTGATCAACGACCCATCGCAAGATCATTGAATGAAGTCCTCCACTTGTTAGCAATCCCAAAGGTATGGCAATAATGACGTAGACAAAGGCTAGCGGGTCATATGCCTTCAAGAAGGAAAACACTCCTTGTCCCGGCTCAGTGACCGGGACAAGGACAGGCCCGTCATTGAGCCAGGAGAAGGAGCACAACTCCTCAAGAAACATGGCGAGGAACACACATATTTGCCACGTATCTCATTATTGGACGCCTATATAACCTTCGATGCCATATTGGTGCTTAAGTGGAAGCTTCGCAGATCCCAAGGTGTAACAATATCACATGTAAGCTATGTTTAATTATTAAACCAAATAATCTCTCACTATACTTTCATAAGCCTCCAAAAATCTTTTCAACGACATATGTTACATTGAAAAGAATATATCTAATCCATTCGATAAAGTTCACACTACCTCCGCCATCCCTTCCACACCATCTTCCCTCAAAAATAATATTTATTCGAGGACAAACCACCAAAATCTTATTTGTCATCTTCTCAAGTTCTTTGCACCAAACATGCCTAAAACATTTATTCAATATCCAATGCTTAGTAATTTCTCAAATATATTGTTTGCTTTCAACTTACTTATAAATGAGAGAAGCATGATTGATGAACGCTGCAAATTTATTTGATACCAAGAAACATAAATACAAAAAAATAAAAAAGTATAAATTTCAAAACATCAAAGGAAAATTGGATTCCGCCACCAGCCCAACAGCCAATGCAGCACCAAATAGGGTATGTGATCTCACACAATAATACATTGCCATGAAGATCTTTGTTCTGTCCTGTCAAAAATTACACTTTTGTTTTCAAACATGTTTAAATAAATACAAATATAAATTATTTATCTTGACGGTAAAACATGGATTCATCCATAAAAGTATTTGCACTAACCTTATGATTATTTTCAACGAAGCCAACAACTAAATTTCCCACCGGTAGTGTCAAACCACAAAGAACCTGGACCAAAACAAAACCTATATTAAAAGGTGTCCAATAATAGCCTTATGAAATGTTTGGTATGTTGGATTAGATAGAACTGCACAAGATAAATGGCAAATTTTATCGTGTATTCTTTTTTAATCCCTCACAATCTTGTTAAATAGAGCATACCAAACACATAGCCTAAGTGAATTCCTCACATCTCAAGAAAGAAAATACCATGAGAACTACTTACAACACACGGGAAAGGAAGAATTTGGCCAACTTCAAAAATAACTAGAAGTGAATAGAGCGCAACCATAACCATTTTCACTACTTTTGCACCTGCTTCAGTACCAAACTTGACTTGGAATTGAACAGAAACGGATATGTGAGTGTTCCGTTTACTACGCCTTTATAGCATATTTATCTAAGCTTTAAATTTTTACTTACAAGTAAATAAGTAAGTCGTCAAATAAATAAATTACTAATTGATCAAAATTAGAAATAATTTACTTATTTTGACATCAGATAAGAGTGAAACTTTTTTACATTAATCTAAACTATTGACCTCAAAAAATGCACTAACAGAATCTCATCTACATTCTTTCCACGTAGACATCATCTACACACTCAAAAACCCCGTTAAAAGGCAAGGGCCACCGGTCAAGAAAAAGGTCTGGCGCCTATTTGTACTTCGACGATCAAATCAATGGCCAAACGAAAGATAATATGAGAACAGGAGAGGGAGAGGGAATTTGGCTAGGTTTATAAAAACATACATTTTAATGAAGTGAATTCACATATATGTAGAGAAATGGATGGGCCAAATGGAGGCTAATGGGCCGAGTTCCAAGCCAATTACAAAGTTGTTTAATTAAATAAATCCAATTTTAAATAGTTGACGTCAAGTCAACATATATGGGGTCCCCTCCGTCATGCGCATGCCACATAATTTATAGGTGTAATAATAGTCTCCGAGTCTAAATCGCACATTTATATGCAGGTCAGACTTCGAAATAAAATGAATTGCTTGGAAAATATTTGTGCAAGCTTGAATAAGCGAGTGCTTACAAATTGCCTCGAAAGATATTGCATATAATTTGTCAAAATTTCGGCAACATCTCCTTTGTAATAAAAACTAAACCAACTTGTAATACACTACAATATATCCATTGCATATATACAAAATAAATTTGGGGTACATTTGCCCCTCAAAGTACTCGTGACTATAAAGTAAATAATAACATATTAAAATTTTCCAAGATATAATATGCAGAGATCTTATCATGTATTATAGTAGATCATATGCCGTCGATAATAAAATGATAATATAGATATCATGACATACGTACTTGCTGTAATGAAAATAGTGTCATGACATACTAGCAATGATGTGAAGTATGTACTTTGCAACAATAATATAATAATGTAAAGATACTAAGATATTAGTATCATAATAGTCCCCCGAGTACATGTATGGATATTCATATAATCCGTAGACTTTTGGGTAGAGGCAAGACTCTGAATATAAGTGACTGTGATGAAGTTAAAGCAGAGGCGATGCTGTGGATATGAGTAGCAGATGCGTTGTGGATGTGAGTAGTAGAGACGATGCTGTGGGCATAAGTAGAAGAGACGATGCTCTAAATGTAAGTAACAGAGGCGATGGCAATGCTCAGACATAAGTAGCAGAGGTGATGCTTTGAATGTGAGTAGCTGAGGCGATGCTCTGTACATGAGTAGTGGAGGCGATGCTCTGAATGTAAGTAGCAGAGGCGATGCTCTGGATGTAAGTAGATGTGATAAGCTAATGCAGATGTAATGTTCTAAATATATTAGTAAAGGCGATGGCGATGCTCTGGACATAAGTAGCACATACGATGCTCTGAATGTGAATATCAGAGGCGATACTCTGGACATCAATGCTTTAGATATAAATAGCAGATGTGATGCTCTGAATATAAGTGATAGAGACGATACTTTGAACATAAGTAGCAGAAGTGATGCTCCGAACATAAGTAGCAGAAGCTATGGTAAGTTGATGCAAATGAGATACTCTGAACATAAGTTGCAGAAGCGATGCTCTGGCATAAGTAGCAGAGATGATGCTCTGAATGTGAGTAGTAGAGCTCTAGACATAAAGGTCAGCTTTATAGGGTTCAAGGTGGGCTCCCGTTAGGATGCTCCATACCTGCCCTATCGAAGCGATAAATGACATTCTTGCATGGTGGATGGTGCATCCATGTTATGCAGGGGATAATATAAGCTCTCTAAAGCTATGACATAGCTGAAGTAGAAGCAATGCTTTGAAAGGTAAGCAAATGTGATGTAGCTAAAGCAGAGGTATTATGAGCTCTCTGAATATAAATGTAGCTATGATATAGCTTATGCAAAAGCATGATGAGCTCTCTACTATAGTCCAGCTTGGCGAGGCATCTCGAAGATCAAAGAATAAACATCGAGCAGGTAGCTCGTCTTGAACTATTGAAAACTTATAAGCTAGCCTCGAAAGGACGAGGTATTGTAGTTATGCTAGATGTTAGAGAGAGGTTAGGAATAAGCATCTCATGAAACCAGAAATATCAACAAGACGGGGAATAAACATCTCACGAATAGCTCTGGAATTATCGGTATCTTATAAGTTGGCATCGGATAGACAGGGTTTTATAGCTAGACTCGATGATGGTGAAAGGAGATGAATAAGCATTTCACAAAGCCAGGAATAAGCATCTGGCGATGCGAGAAATAAACATCCTACAAATAGCTCTCGACCTATCATATTCTTATAAGCTGGCCTAGAATACACGAGATCTTATAGCTAGGCTCGACAATAGTGAAAGGAGATGAATAAACTTCTCGTGAAACCGGGAATAAGCATATGGGGAGGCAAGGAATAAATATCGCGCGAATAGCTCTTGAACTATCAGAGTCTTATAACGTGGCCTTGGGATGACTAGGTCTTGCAGCTAGACTCGACGATAGTGAGAGGCGAAGAATAAGCGCATCTCATGACGCCAGGAATAAGCACCTGGTAAGACGGGGAATAAACATCCTGCTTGAAAAGACATACCGGAGATGAGTCCAAGAAAGGCTCATTTTGCAAGGGCAAACACGTCTGGTTGCTGCAACTATAATGTTGCTCCTTTTTTAAGGGTAAATACTTCGAGATTCCACATTTTCCTTTATTTAAGGAAAGAGGACCCCAAGATACCGCATCTTCCTTTATTCAAGGAACGAAGACTCTAAATGATGCTGCTTCTTCCTTTATTCAAGGAACGAGAACATAGAGAATGTTACCTCTGATAATAAGAAACCCATGAGTTAGCGCTCGCCTTCGGTATTAAGGAAACAATGAGCTAGCTTCGATAAGCAAAAACTTATGGGCTCTCCTTCGGTTATAAGAGAATCACAATAATAGGAAAATCAAGAGCTACATGGTGGTCGAAATGTGTCCAACATTTGCCTCATGAAGTATGAAGAGATTGGAGAAGATGTTGGTAGCCAGAATTTTTTATAGGAATAAGTTTCCTTGAGCCTTTAGTCGAGCACTAATGCACACTTTGCCGATCTTTTTTAAAGATATGCGGATATAGTTGTTCATGCAAAACCCGCAAGCGTACAGGATCGTTGACAAATAATAGAATTGATGAGTTAAGAGTTATCGTCCTACGTGTTATAAATTTAATTCAAGTTTACTAGTTTAAAGACAATAGAGATTTTGATTTTTTTTATGTTAAATTATGGATGATTGTATTGGATTTCGAATCCGTCTATTGCTATCTATTTCAGTTCTTGAATTGTAATCTAGTTCCACTCATGCGTTCTTGACAATCGATAAAACTATAATATATATAATTTTCTTTTTCAAAACAAATTAAATATATCCTAACCACGACCCGAATCTATTCTTAGCCTGAATTAGAATGCATTAAATTTTAGATTATCTATATGATTGCACGTGTGATAAATGTTATTCCTAACATTTACTACACATATGTTAATTTTTCCACGTTCTAAATTTATTGTGAGTCTCCTCCAATACTACAATAAGCAACTAATTATCTAACTGATGGCCAATCAATTAAATAATACAATGGGTATGCAAAATTAATCAAGAAACGCAAGAAAAAACTACTAGTCTTAAATTAAAACAAATAACAAATATAGTTCATCTTCATCCAATACAAAAGCAGATCTAGCCTAGCATGTCAATATATAAATTACAAGAAGAAGAATAATAAAAAAATGTCACTCGGATCATGAAATAAATCAAAGAATGTTGAACTTCAATTTCACGGTTGAATTTTTCAAAATCTTGAAGCAGCTGACATTCAATTCCTTGTTAGGACTTGATCTCATCTCTCAAAATATACTAATTAACCTCTTATTTTTGATGAATTTGATGAAATTATTGTATATGAAGAGGCAAGAGAGAGTTTTTCTTATGTGTAGCCCCCGTTCTCCATTTATAAGAGTCAGAAAATAGGTTAAAATCACGTCCAATTTGATTTTCAAAAGAGTTTGAATCGCGAAGTGAAACTAAAGATTCGTCTACAAAAATTTTTTGTACATACGCACCGATATAACTACCGTACGCGCGCCATAGAACCAAATGACTCTCGAGTTGGAAAAAATAGTGTCGTGCGCGTAGATTCGTCATGAGCAGTTTTTGGTATTTTGGTCATAACTTTATACACATATATCGGATTGAGTTGTTTCAAAATGGGTTCGAAAATTAATTCAAAGAGATACAATTCTTATATAAATAAAAATTTTCCAATTCGAATGTTTGCCATCCGAAAAATGGGTCTCAAATTAAGGCTAAAAATTCGGAGCATAACTTTTTCGGCTGGAAATTGATTTGTGAAATACTTCTACTATATTTCACACATTTGACCTCCAATTGCATCAAATTGATTCTATATTATCTTCAATTATCCTTTTGTGATCTGAATTATCTATTGGATGTTTACACTTTGGTCCCCAAACTCTTTCCTTCATTTTCGTACTTTTTTCATTATTTTCTTCTAAATCCACCAATTTACTATGAGTTTAACCTAACAAACATAATTAACACAAAATTAAGCTATAACTTATCCAAATCACTAACAAATACTATAATTTAATGCTTTAAATAAGTGTACAAAATACACTTATCAAATACATCCGGTCTTAGCTAAGTTGTATTTTTTAAGCAACCTAAATAGTTGGGAGTCAAGCTACCATGCTTTCCCATCCTCACTACATCCTCTATGGCCCAAAAGGATAGCCCAAACAAGATTTAAAAAATACACTATGCTGACTGGAGTTCACAATTCTGTCAAGGGGATGCGGTTGCCAATGCCCAAAAAAATGACCACTACATGAATTTTGAAGTCCCGACAGGTGCTCAAGGAAAATGAATCCTTTGCCCATAATATAAAATAATAAAATACGCCATGATTTACTTTAATGTAGCTAAAAATTAATTTGCACATCCACTTAACCATAACTCCAAACACTTGGAATAAACTAGTAAGCAAATTAACACACTTAAGATAATCAGAGAGGCAACCCATGAGAGCTTACTGTGAATGATTTTGGATACTCTCAACATTAATTAACTGCTTTCTTCTAGCATTGAGATATCATGATTGAAGACTCAAAAGAAAATCGTCGTAGCCCTATGTTTTTGTCCCCATTCTATGTGATTCGAAGCACGTTGCAACCAAAAAGGAGCAAAATAACAACTTGGGCTCAATGAACTTCTAAATTTGCATATCCCATTACACTAGGATCCAAATGAGGCCTTTTCACCTCCTGCCAATTAGTTGGATTATCCATAGCCTTAAGTGGACCTCGATAAGAGGTCTTCCCGCCCTTTTATTTTTGCGAACTCATTAGGCCAAATTTTGAAAATTAATATCCAGTCACTTAATAAGACAACCCAGCCCAACAAGATGTCATCAAACTGCATGTGAACCAGCCAAAATCAAAGAAAAATTAAATTGAAGAAAAGCTAGAAAAATGACCAAATTGCCTGCAAAAGCATGTCCGTCCCTCCGGAGAAAGAGTTGTAGCATGCCTCTATCAAGGCTTTGTCACCATCAAATTTTATGTGGATTAAATTATAGCCCAAGCATGACGATGAACCAGTGGTTATTGTAGTGACGTGAGGTGCTGTTTCTAACGAACTTCAGTGACTGTTTAAGCGACATTTTCCGGAGGTCGTGAAATGCAAGGCCATTATCGCTTGATGCTAGGGAGTGAAATGGCTACCTCAATGAAGGACACCGTAGATTAAAGTGGTGCCGACAGTTGTTCAACAGCTCAATGGCACTGGAGGCTGCATTTTGATTGAAGTTTTCCATCAAATAATTGATATTCCACAAATCGACGTGGGTAACTGCATTAACGGTTATGAAACCGCTCACCCACTTCCCCCGCTCAAAGAAAACGTCTTCTTGATGGATGAAGACGTTATAAAAGGTAGAGCAACCCCTTTTCGGAAGGTCCCTAAGCCTGCTCTTCATTTTCAAATAAAACTGCACCATTAGTGAGAGAAGAGAAAGGATTAGAAGCCCTTTTCGAAACCAAAACCAGAAATACCAATGGCCGGAGGTACGTTCTGTTTTATGCTTCCGCTCAATCGATTTAAATGTGTTAATTAGGTTGAAAACAGTTTAGATCGAAGATTATGACTTTCATTTGGTATCAGAGCATGTTAATTACCTCTGCCTTGGTGTTTTATATCAATTTGTTGAACTCTGTCTTCTTCGGAGATTTCGATTTTCTGAAATTAAATTCAAATCTCTCTATAAAATCTATTTTCCAGCCTCTGTATGGTATTTAATTTGAGTTTTGATGGAGGAAAGTATTGAATTTGATATGGGGAATTGGCCGGAGAGAAACAGGGGCTAGAGGTAGAAGACAACTATTCTGAACATGAATGCGTTTGGGGGAATGAGCTGGGATGGCCGCCACTCAAATGCATTTTGTTCAGTTGGCCTTTGACCAAAACTTTAAAAATAAAAGGAACTTTAATTATTTAAAAGTGTCAAAAGACTCCTTTACTCTTATACTGTAAAACAAAAATGAAGAAGGAATTGAGATTTTTCTTCACTCATTCACGTACAGTCTTCTCTTCCTTCATTCAAAAGCATAAATGGAGTTGCCACCTTTGACGGCAGGAAACTCCGGCCAACCACCNCTTATACTGTAAAACAAAAATGAAGAAGGAATTGAGCTTTTTCTTCACTCATTCACGTACAGTCTTCTCTTCCTTCATTCAAAAGCATAAATGGAGTTGCCACCTTTGACGGCAGGAAACTCCGGCCAACCACCACCCAAACCGCTAGACATCCATTCCAAGTTGCTACGACCATGGGTCATGGATCAATTGCTTCATTTCATCAACCAAATGAAAAAAAAAAAATCTGAAATTGGCATCAAGAACTGCCCAACCGCGTGAAAGTGGAATTTTTCCATCAATTTGTGCCTCCAATGTGGCCCAACATACAAATCAATTTGGGGAAACTCAATTCAGGCCCAAACAACACTGGGCAACCCCTCAATTGCAGAAATTACAGCTCTCGTTTGTCAAATTCTGGGGTTAAAGGCGGGTCTTTATACACCGCAAGCTGTTGGCGTGTTTTCTTCAAATAAAGGGCAGATTTTGAGCAAATTAATACCATTGGATCCAGCTGGCCCAAAAACATTAGGATGCACCTCCAATTTGGCCGTTAGTAATGCATTGGAATTTATGCTGTTTGTGA
>CAIGRP010073927.1:0-17296 GCA_903798385.1 Fraxinus cuspidata | reverse complement strand
AAAAAAAAAACGAGCCGAGCCGAGTGCCCACGAGCACACGAGCCGAGCTCGTGTGGGTAAGAGCCGAGCCGGTTCGGCTCAGCCCATTGCCACCCCTAGACGTGAGACTAAGGAGAATTTTGATCATTAAGTTTTAGATTTTTGGTTTTAAGTACTTATTTTCTTTTTAATATTTTTTAGTTTATTGGGTTGTGTTGGATTTGATTAGGTTTTAATAGATAACTCGGAACCCAACCCAACACAACACAATCCAACCTAAAATTTAATTTCCTAACCCGAACCCAACCCAATTGAACTAAAAAAAACCAACCCAAACCGGTTGATTTGGGTTTGATTGATTGGTGCCCAATCCTATCTCTAACAATCTGCTCATTATCTCTACTGATTTGAATCGAGTTCCCATCTCTTTGTGTCTAACATCGAGGACTGCAAAACAATCAATCCACGAGATCCACCAAAAGATGGTTGACCATCTTTTTTCTTGCCTTACACCACGCAGGACGTGTTCTTCAAGCCCCGAGTATAAACGTCTAAAACGCACCTTCTATACACTGATTGAGTTGGAACACTCAATATTACCTAAGTTGAAGATCCATGTCCTCATTTTTCCAGATTTGACACACTTTCTTGTAGCGTAAGGGGATGGATTGAAAACCAAAACATCCAAATTGTTTACTTCATATATATATATATATATATATTTTTTTTTATTTTATTTTATTTTTTTTTCACCCTTGAACACACTCCAAGAAACTCCGACTCATGTCTCCTGTTTTAATAATTCTTAAGAGGCATAAAGAAATGCTGAGAAAAATCTGTTTTAACGCACAATACTCATACAAATTCCCATACAATTCAATCAATACCCAAATGAAGGATGGGAAAAGATTGGAAATGTGAAAACAATTCGTGACTACGAATCCTAAAAGAAAAAGATATACTGAATTTAATTGTAATGGAAAATCGAGCATAAACTCGGATACTCTAATCAGCCGCGAGATATATGCCCCAAGTCGCGGGCATTGCAAAGACAAACTACAGTTGGTGGTTCTCTATGCCTTCATACCAACCCATCTCTACTATTCATCGGTAACGCATCCCTTTGAAGCTGCTTGCACGCTCTTGATGTACTGAAAATAAAGAAAAACCCGCTATGTTCAATTGGATGCTGCAAACTTCGGAAAAATGTATATTGTAATGAACATTCCGCATACCTTGTAAAGAACACCTCGTTCAGCCTTATAAGGTGGGGGAGTCCATTTCTTTCTGCGTTCATTTAATTCCTTGTCTGTTAAACGCACATCCATTCTTCTCTTCTCAATATCTATGGTGACTACGTCTCCATTTTCGATAAGACCAATTGGACCACCTTCCTGAAATTTGTAATTCATTTTAGGGTGAACACAATACTTCATTAGATAGCCAAAGCTTACATAATTGGAGCGTACCCCAAGAAAATATTTTTAACACAAATAACAAGGAATCCCAGATCATTTGCTGCCAATACAAAAGCTGAACCCAAAAAGAGAACAACCAACCAATAAACCCGTTACAACACAAGCAAGACACTAGCCAGTCACCAGGAAATTAGACGAGCACTAAATTTTGGCTGCCCAAGTCAGTTAAGTCGGCAATATAGACAATTCCAAAGATGCACTAATTGGTCAAAGATCTTTGATCATATTGAAATCTCCCGAGCGAGGAAAATTTCAAATCTCGGCATCATATACATATGATCTATGAATTTGATCATATTCAACCAAATAGCCTTGGATGAGATTATTTGAATATGGTGATTTGCCCATTTATAAAATCAAGAACTTATATAAAAAATGCCTCCCTAGGATGCAACTGACATCCTTCGGGTGTTGGCGAGTCGTATCGGACACTGACACTATGGCATATCCTAGTTGGTGCATCCATTTTTTTTTATTTTTTTTGGGTTTTGTACAATTTGACAAGTCAACAACATTTTGTCTACGTACAAAGGATACATCTCTGACACATGTAGGAAATGCCACGTAGATTGTCCAAATTTTTTTTTTTGGTTTTGCTTAGCTCAACATGTTGCGACACATTGCCCCACACACAGAAAAATATTGCCAACACGTCTTTACATTCTAGACGCACTGGAGTTAACAAGAAAAAACTTTACAATTATAAAAATAAAAAATAAAAAAATAGAAAATAATAATATTATTTTATCAACGTGTCTGAGACGCATCGTGTTAATACTTATGTAAAAAATTGTGTCTGTGCTCGTTATCGTGTCAGCGCTTCCTAGATGCCTCCAAATAAACCCCAGCATTTCATATCCAATTTTATTAGAGAAAACATTTGATTCATTCACTATGGTGATACACCAAAATCTCATCAGAAGATACACACAACAATCTGGTGATACATGGACAATTATAAAAGTGACAAAAGTTGTACGATGAATAGCTGATTGTATAGAGGTCAACCAACCTGTGCCTCAGGGCATATGTGGCCTACGACATATCCGTGTGAGCCTCCAGAAAATCGTCCATCAGTCAGCAAAGCAACCTCCTGCATGCCGATGAAATATACAAAACAATTTTTTGGCAAAAAGATGCCGACTTAAACCAATGAAACATAAATTGGAAAGCCATTGCAAGAGAGAATATAGTAATATACAGCATTTATCTAGAAAAATCACACACATCATATCACCATAAACCTAAACCAGAACATTACATACCTTTCCAAGACCTGCCCCCATTATTGCACTGGTTGGGGTCAACATTTCAGGCATGCCTGGTCCCCCTTTAGGCCCCTCTCCTCTTATAACGACAACTTTTCCCTAAAACATGACAAATGTTAAGTCAAAAGAACATTCATACTGATTCTATTTAAATTCAACAAAAAAAATCTATTCAAAACATAAGCTCAACGAAGAATTTGGTATTGTGAAACACAGAAACAAGAAAAGGAAACTTCGCTTCTCAGATTATACAGCCAACTAGAATATTAAATATAAAGAGGGTATTATAGTCGAGAAAGAAAGTGAGTGAGAGTATTGATCTTTTTGTCCTTTTAATAAGCAGACATAACAGGTTCCGCAATATCATTTCCTGAGTACCAGTAAATCCATCAGAAATTATTCTCCCTCATTTGCACAAATTTACATTTTCCAAATCTCAAGCGCGCTAGCACTTGAAGAATATAAAACTTAAAAACTATGTTAAAAATAACATAAAAAAGAAACAACAAGCTAGGTGCTGGAGATCAAGATAGAGATATATACAAGAATAAAGATAGATTTTTAGATATGAAGTTAAATTAGAGTTTGATTCAAGTTAGATTAAATGATTTAATATTTTGAAATTCTAGACTAGTAGAAATTCTTTTGATTTTTGTTTCTAGCTCCATAGATAAAGAGTTTATTCAGTGTAATAGTTAACCCTTAGTTATATGAATAAAAATTGATTTTCTTTGCCTTCAATTCTTCTCTTATTTGCACCTTTTAATTGTTCGTTGTCAAATATATGCTCCTACATCACTAGGGGAGGGGAGGGGAAACTAGGTAAGGGATTTTCCTATCCCTTTTACGAGGCAAACATTCACAAAAGGGGAGGAAATATTGTTATTGTGAATAATCATAAACTCCTTGCCAAATTTGACATCTGATGCCTTTCACCTTTGAGTTGAAAGTGAAGGACAGAAGACTTAGGCATGGAACAAGAGCAACTAAGTTCTCCATGAAAGTAAAGACGAAGAGCAAATAGAGTGTCATATTACTAAATATAAAAGGCCAAGTAGACAAGCTTCCAAAGAAAGGAAGTCCACTAAGTTCATAGTGATGATTGCTAACACATAATTTTTCTGTTCTCAAATGAGAAAACTTATTCATCAGAAGTACACATTTTCCATATCAGAAGCTAATCCCTAGGATAATTAAGGGAAGAATGCATGATTTAAATTTACTGGGTATAGTGTGATACTCATTATATGACAGAGACTGATCTGATTTCCATTTCACATTATTATCATTACCATGCATCGGTGCAGCCAATACAAAATTACAGATGGAGAGAAGGAGGTGATTAATTTCACCTTAAAACTCTGAGGATTTTCTGAGATAGCTGCAATCATAGATTCTTCTCCTTCAAAGACAAGTGCGGGACCTATTAAATAAAATTTTCACAATCATTATCCACTAAATATTGCTAATAAGTTTAAAGACAGAATTATCTGAACTACAAACAAAAATCCATCAAGTGAAACACATCACCAGAGAAATATAACCCTTCTTTCCCCGTGATCTTTGCCACGGAACCCTCTGGTGCAAGATTTCCATATAAGATCTGAATGTGGCCCGTTTCCTTGATGGGGTTCGTCAATGGTCTTATTATTTGCTGGAAATAAAAGACAATTGATAGCATTTACTCTTGCCTCAAATGCATACATTAGCAAGTAAAATTAAACTTCTTTTACACCAACACGGTGAGATTGGCTAGGCAGAGCAAGCCTACCTGACCTTCAGGAAAGGATGGATATAGTTTGGCATTCTCAGCCAAAGTCTGTCCCGTAACTACAGAAAAAGCTAAGTATTAGAGCTAACCTTCAGGCAAGGATATATATAAATTCACATTCTTGGAAAAAATTTCAGGGTACTTACCTGTAATACAATCTCCATCTAAAAACCCAAGCTCCAATAAATACCTAATGATTGCAGGAGTACCTCCAATCTATAATATGAACATTTAAAAAAATTGAGTAAAATATATGGTGAATGATGACTCGCAAATTTATATGGAACTATGATAGTAGAGAAAACAAACACCCGGGGATACCTTGTGTAAGTCCTCCATTACATATTTGCCACTAGGCTTCAGATCTGCAAGGAATGGAACCTTATCGCTGACCTTTTGGAAATCATCAAGCATTAACTGCAAACCAACAGACCTGCCAAAATTCTCTCTGAGCCACTTATACAATCATGGTTATAGTGAGTTTCCCGAACAACGTATAACTGACCTTGCAATAGCAATTAAATGTAAAACAGCGTTGGTAGAACCACCAAGTGCCATGACCATAACCATCGCATTGCGTAGGGATTTTGGAGTGATAATGTCTCGAGGTTTCAAGTCCATCTTAATTAAATCTAGCAGATGCTTCCCCGCTAGGCGGCACTCATCCAGTTTCAAAGGGTCTTCAGCAGGCGTAGAAGAACTTTTTGGCAACAAAAAATTAAAGATGATTTCAACTATCAATGTCAGAGATCAATCAACTGGTTCAACAACTATGTAATCGTATGCTTCTACCTGTAAGGAAGAGACATTCCCATTGTCTCAATGGCAGAAGCCATAGTATTTGCAGTATACATTCCACCACATGCCCCCGCTCCAGGGCATGAGTTACGAACTACGTTCATTCTTTCTTCGTCATTAATTGAACCACTCACATATTCTCCATAAACCTACGTTACAAAATTCCAATAATTAGTTTCCATGACCATTGAAGCTAGTAACCTACCAAAAGGGATAATAAGAGCAACTCTGACAGCAGAAAACAGAAACAAATACCACAAAATAAATAAACATCCAAGTTCAAGAATTTCTGCATATTATAACTTTTCATGAACAAATTCTTCATTTTTGGGTCGATGAACATTTCAATGCTCAGAATTTCTAAAATGAAGCTAAGCAATTTCACACAAAGTATTCTATTTTAGGACATTCTATAAAATCCAAGATATGACAGTCTCCAAATCACATAATATATTATAATACAAACCCCGATAAAATACACTAAATTATAGATATACTAATCTACCACTACTAATATAAATGATGCTTTTAAATTATATTGATTGTAGACAGTAGCGGAGCCACGTGGTGTCTTGGACCCTACAAATTTTGGAATTTCTTTTTTCTGTTTTACTTTTCTCCAAAATTAAATTTTTATTTCTCTCCTCTTTTTAACTGAGCACAAAGTATTCCTTAAAGGCCCAAATTTGAAATCACTAGTTAATTTCTCATTCTTAATCTAGGGTTTGTCAATTCCATCAAAATCTGACGTTTGCCACTGCTCAACTCACAGATGCCCAGGGCAACCAGATATGTTTAGCCACCTCTTTTCTCACCTCTCAAGCCTCAACCCACACCTATGTTGTTTTCAATAAAAAAAAATTTACAACTTACTTGACCACACAATGGAAAATGTCTAGCCCCGCCATTGATTGCAGAAGAACTAGATTCGTCAGTCTTGGTATGTTGAAACTTGAACGAAGTTGGTTCCTCAAGAATTTTAATATTATAAAAGATGATATTTACAACATATTGATGATTAGTGTTGAATGTACTTCCAAACACCAGTGAATGATTGCAAGCAATGAGCAAAATTATTGGTAAACAATATTCTAATCCACGCACATACCTGGAAGGCAGATATAATGTCATATGTGTGACCTCCAAAATGACCAGGCTGCACATGAGACCAACATTACAAAGAATCAGTACTAGTCTCCTCAGAGGCAAAATCTTGTAAGACACAAAAATATCTTCACTAACATCCTTCTGTTGCTAAATTTTCCATTCACTGTTGCTGTGAAAAAATAGCATTGCCTGTCTCAAAAAAAATTTGCTACACAATCACCAGTTATAGGTGTGTATATGTAAATGCTTGTAAGCAGTCAAAATCAATAAAATTGCCTGAACGCAACTGTTTCAAACTATTACTCAATTTGAGTGAAAATGGATGTTTGCAGAAAAAAATAAATAAATTGAATGTATATATGATTCCATGTGAATAAACATAATTTTGTACACACGAAATACCAAAGCACGGTTGGTATGTAGATAATTTTCACCGGATCCTAGAATGCCAAATTCTTTTCTATTTGTAAAAAATATAAAAGGTGAATCAGCCTCAGGAAAAGGACCATCATGATTAAACATGCGTTGGATAGAAAACTAATTTCACGCAGATCGCTGAGAAGCCCACAAAATTTCTTGTTAGTGGAATTTCACTTATTTAAAGTGTAGAAATTTTCAGAATAATTTTAACCATGTATCTGACATGTACTAACTTGTTTCTTAAAAAATATGATATGAAAGAAGAGAGTAGGTAATCGAAGCACCCCTGGTCTAACCTTAATAGTTCCACCGTAAACCATGATACTTGGCCGATTAAGTCGTCCCATTGCCATAATGGTGCCTGGCATCTGCAATTATATAAGTAATTTGCAACATTTGAGGACCTTAACAGAAGTAACACCATGACACAACTTTACCAAGGAAATTTATTGAAATGAAGGAAAGGGAATGTAGCACTATTGACTATTAGAAACCAAATACGCTAAAGAATGTATTTCATCAACTGAAAGAAGAATTGTCTACATAGATATACACTTCTTAAGAAAAAGAACAAGATCCTTCATTAGTTAAATGTAGAATTGCAGAATACAGCAAACTGAACAATTTAAAGTGAAATAGCAGTGCATACAATTTCCATATATAGCCCCTTCTCCTTCATGTCTCCAGGTAAGAATACTCGTGTGTATAAACTTAAATTCATAAGGGAAGCAACCAGCAAGGACATTACTCGTCCTCATGTTATAACATCCAAATTGAAGCCTGAAAATCCTTTTTTCATAGTTGTCAAACTCACCAAAAAACTCTTCTCTTTAACTCTTCCCATTGGATTTCCTACAATTAAATCACCTATTTTTATTGGTGACTAAATGTTCCATGCACTACATTCAGAACAAGGGCCTTTTCTTTCTTTGAAAGCCAGACGGCAAAGAATGTGACCATCAAAAGCCACAAATGCTCATTACTAATAGCCATGTACGTCTATATGAACAATTAAATACAGATGCAGAAATACACCCCAAAACATTTAAAAAGCTCACATACTGTTACAATAAGAAATGTAATATTTTACCAAAATGAGCAATGCTTCAACATTCCCCCAAAAGGACTCAATTTGTAATTTGAATGACAAAACACAAAAAGAAAAGTAAAATGAATTAGCCAGAGCAAGATAGAGGGGCATTACATTTTTGTCACAACCAGGGATGGAAATATTCCCATCATACCACTGAGCAGCCATGACAGTCTCAATGCTATCAGCAATCAAATCCCTTGACTGCAAACTATAGCACATGCCTCTGGTCCCCATTGAAATAGCATCACTAACACCAATGGTGTTGAATCTGAATCCCACCATTCCAGCCTCTCTAACACCTTCCCTAACCGCCTCAGCAAGCTTCAACAAATGCATATTACAAGTATTCCCCTCATACCACACTGAGGAAATGCCCACTTGGGGCTTATGCATGTCATCATCGGAGAGACCCACACCGTAAAGAATGGCCTGTGATCCCCCTTGAGACTTGGGTTCAGTAATTCTTGAGCTGTATTTGTTGAGTTTGGTGGCGGTGGAGCTTTGGTTTGGTGGTGCAGCAGGCGAGGCGGTGGTGGTGGTGGAGGAGGAGGCACGGATGAAGGCGGGGGTAGTTTTGAGGTAGGGTGCATATGGGGGGAAGTGGGTTTTGAGGATGGTGTGAGGTACTGGTGGCGGGGACAGCAAGAAGGAGGGTTGCATGGCGGCGGCGGCTCGGGTGGTAGGTTGTGGGGGGTTTAGGATAGGGATTGGAAATGTTGATGAAAGCGTCGGCGACAAAAATGCAACTTTTGAATAGTTGAAAGATGTAACATCTGAATCTCTGATTTTGATACCAATACTTGGCCTAATCTTGCCCAACGGTTAAAAATTAAATAAATAAATAATAATAATAATAATAATAATAATAATAATAAAAGATAAAATAAAAGGCCTAAAAATTTAAGTGTGTGTCTGGGAGTGCTTTTCTCGAACCACAATAAATTTTTCGATCGAATCACAAGGTCCCACTAACAACTCTCATTTTAGTGATTGCAATTTGCCCCGTCCCAAATGGGGCAAAAAAACCAACCCCGAACTGGTTGGCGGGGCGGGCGCCCCGCCCCGTTGCCATTCTTACCTCATTTGCATGTTTTGTAGAGAAATGGAACAAAAATGACCATTTATCCTCCATGACATGTGCAAAAATCAGATTTCTCTCACCTCAAATTGCATCCTTTGAAAATGTGGTGCGTGGGCCCACCAACACAATACAAATTGAAGCAAAGTAACGTTCCCATTATTGTCCAAGATAAATTGCTCATATTTTTGTCATTTTCCAATTCGCAAAGCACTACAACAATTCGTACACACGAAATAGTAATTTAAAAGGTAAATGGACAACATTATTGTACGATAACGACGTTGTTATACGAACACACGCTTACTGACTTTGAGCCAAGTAATCTCGAAAACGATCTCAATCATTGCATTCCATTTTTGGTGCATTCATTTCAGCAGCGGCTTCTTCGTGTTCATCTGGAAGTTCTACCTCCACTGCGTCCGTATCCGTCTCCACAATTGCGAACGCCTCATCAACAACTCCGGCGCGTCGAAGGAAGTTGCGTATACCCATAGTAGCTAAGACAACAACAATCTGCACTTTGAAATTGTAACTTGGCATACGATCGAGAATTTTCCACCGATTTTTCCACACACCAATGCACGCTCTATTACGTTTCTGCATGACGAATGCCTGAAGTTAAATTTATAACCCGTGTTTCAATAGTCTGGTCTACGACTCGTCTGACCGTCGTAGAACTGCTGAAAATGATACAATATATCTGACCCCTCATACGAAGCCATGTACCCAGGTCTATGGGCGAATCCAGAGTCGACAAGATAATATTTTCCCTGGGCAGGATGTGGAAAATCAATTTCAGGACTATGTATAGACCGTGCCAGCATGCGTGAATCGTACGTGGTCCCCGCCCACCCTGCATGCACAAATGTGAAACATAAATTGAAATCACATGCTGCAAGAACATTTTGTGTTGGGATGCCTTTGCGTCTGATGAAATTCACTCATTTGTCCCGCGACATGACAGCTTTGACGTGCGTTCCGTCAATCGCACCAATGCAATTTTGAAATATCGAATGCTTGTTGATATTTGGCACGTGATGCTCTGTACCGTGATTATAGTTCGGATCAGGTCTTATTAAACGTTCACTAAATTCCACGACAGCTCCAAGCACAATCTTGAAGTAGTGTCCAACAGTTTCCATAGAATGATTGAATAGCGTTTGAACATATCTGTACCATTTTTCATGCGCTAATATGCACAAAAACATCCCAACTTGTTCACACACGTCTACGTACTGGCCACTACGTAGTCCGTATTCGTCGCAGGGTATATGTATGAATGCCTGTAGCGTTGCGGGATACATGCAGAATTCTGCATAACACTTATTGGGACTATATTTCATGGCATCGAGCATGAACATGTGTCCGTTTCTCGCAGATGGGAACCTCATCATTCGACTTCTCTGTTTGCCATAGTACGTTGCTACGTCTACTTCTGCGTGTCGATAGTAGCGAAACCATTCCATAGTGTCATTTTGGAGTTGTTACACAATTTCCTCTTCGTCGATGTCGACTTCATCATCGGAGCATAGCATGAGCTCACAATGAAAAATGAGAATTGGCCATTCCACTTCGTAATGTTACTGATAATGTCCTACGCACTTTCAGATGAAGGAACAATAAGAGGAAACTCCAACAACTCTTCCAATGTTTTCTTTGTTTAAGAGATTGGTTGAATGTTTCCTTTTATAGACCATGCTCCATTCGAAACTGTCACCAGTACGAATAATGGTCTCGTAGCAGGGCATGAACCACTGAAAAAAGTTAAAAAAAAGATTATTAACACTATTGATTGTAAGTCTACTTGTAGGGCATCATGACTGTAGAAACATTATTTAGAAAACAAGTAGTCCAACAATAGTGAACCATTATGCATACAATCACCAAAGTTGCTGAAAATATGGACACCAAATTCAAAGTACAGATACGGGTACAGAATATAAATATTATGAGTACATACCAAATGGTTTTCATGTAAAATTCCGCAATGACAACGAAAACAAAATACTACAATTCATTTGAAGTAATCAAATAAACCGGCCTTAATGTTTTTTTATATTATCCGTTACACTCCTCATTCCGATCGTTACCTCCTCTCATCGTGCCAGCTCCACTCAACCTAGTCCATTTTCTCATTCATGTCGTCCTGCATGTCAAACATCTCCTTGTTAACCCTTTTGCTCAGGAACTTGCAAGTTTAGAAGAGCAAGTCATTTTTTTCTGTAGTCTGCCCGTCGCCAGCAACTTTTTCATGAGTGTCTTTGCATCAGTCACAGCCGGACCTACCAAAATGTCTATATTTTAGCTACTTGTTGATTGACGAGGCGGCGCGGTCAACAGAGTACGACAAATCCGTGGCTCCTATTTTTGCTCTCTTATCTTTTGTGTTCTTGCTGCCAGACCGACGTTTGTCTCCACTTCGC
Source organism: Fraxinus cuspidata (assembly GCA_903798385.1). Taxonomy (NCBI): domain Eukaryota; kingdom Viridiplantae; phylum Streptophyta; class Magnoliopsida; order Lamiales; family Oleaceae; genus Fraxinus; species Fraxinus cuspidata. Next base: position 5,878 of record CAIGRP010073927.1, on the reverse strand, counting down.
AGCCTGAGACGTCCATGCTGGTTGCAGCCCGACCAGTTTTGTCGCCCTCATCACTTGACTCGCTGCTCTCCTCGCCGTTCGGAAGAGCGTCGCGCAGGTCTTCATACCACTATCTTCAAACATGGCGAATCTTATCCGGCACATCTGCGACGATGTGACCGTATACTTATCGTTGTCGAAGGCGTCCCCGAACAACACCTTGTAGCTGTATATCTCTCTACAGTCTTTGTCTCTGTATTCTTTGTAGTCCTTGTTCTCCTGTTCGACATGCAAAATATAAAAAGAAGTATCCAATACGAAATGTGCAAATCAAAAACTACAAAACAATCATGAACACACTTCTTAAACGACTTTATTGCCTTATAGTTTCAATTATTATATTCTTCTATTACTTATAAAGAAATCAGATGGATAGAAAAGCTTTAAGAGCCGTTGCGAGATAACTTGCCTTTTTATAGAACAACTTCCTCAACAAGCCAATTTGGGTCGGCCTCATCTTAAACTCTTCTAATCAGACAAGAAATTTGAAAAATCATCCAAATAGGTCAAAAGTAACTTCTTAACCTCAAAAGGACATCCTAGCTCTTCAAAAGTCATGCTGACAAACCATAAATGTGCTTATAAGATATGCAAATGAAAGTAAAGAAAACCTGCAGGCTGCAACAAAGTGTTCTCTCTTCTCCCAAACACAAACACAGAATGGGAATTAACCACTCAACTTCATTCTTCTTTATTACCTATCTTCAAACTAAAAGATGTAAAAAAAGTTGTCACTCAAACTGTAATTTGAACTTGAATGAATGTGATGTTCCAAACGAGTTCGCGAGTTTGATGCACATTCAGAATTTCAAGACATAGAAGCATTCAATTGAATTTAGTCAATTTAACGATACAACGTCCACTTCCAACGATAAAATATCATCGCAGACACAGAGAGATCGAAAATAATGCAAAGCACGAACTGCAATCACAACATAGAACATAAAAAGTATGATATAGTGCAACACGAACATCCAAGCTAAAGATCTAAGACATGGAGTTTCAATTGGAAATGCTGTTATTGTAAAAAAATCTCGGTACCTTAATCTTTCGCTCCCACCACTCGTTCGAGGCAGCACTTGTTCCCATTGCGAAGATGTACTCGACACCAGAGCAGTTCAATAGCTCTGTGAGTCGTTTATGCTTTTGACGAAGATAATCCCAATGATTCTTCAACAGTTGCTTTGTCCATATATGCCCGAAGTTGGTGTTGAACAACTGGATCACTTGGTCCCAGTCGTGTTTCGTGAAGCACTTCCTGTTACGGTGACCATCAGTTATCACTGTCTCGCATGCGGTAATGAAAATTTGATTATCATGTTTGTTCCAATGGGTGTTCTTTCGGGTCGATAATTGGGTCTGGCTTGGAGGAGGGTTGGAGGTGGGCAAGGAACCGTTGTAACCCATCTGCGATGACAAATGGCAAACATCAGATTGTGAAATTTTTTTGGGGACGGTCATGAGGTAATATGCTCTGATGTGAAAATAAAAATTATCGAAATCGTTAACCCTTACCAATGATAGCCGTGGATCTATGGTATGAGCGTGGTGTCTCCTGGCCAGAAAAGTTTCTTGAGTCCAACAATCGACTTCTCCGTTCGTCGAGTACTTCTCTTACTCCCAGAGGGAATGAGATGTTAAGACGTTGTGCTTCGGGAACAATTTTGACGGAGAAGGTATCTTTGGTGCGGACTGGGAACTTATTTCACGGCAGGTTCTGTTGAAAGATTTTGAGGGCAACGATTTTTGTGGAAAGGGAATGATTTACCTTGGGAGAGAGGAATGGTTGTGGTTGTTGAGGCGTGTAATGAGGATGGTAAATTTGGGAATGGGAGTGTAAATGGCCTGAGTTGGTACTACAAAGCTGACATAATTTTTTCAATTATAAATTGTACAACGGTCCATTTTTTCTCACCAATGGTCCAAATTGTAATAGCCAGACAAATCCTAAATATATAGAAAAATAAAGGTGAACCGGTCAAGTTCGTGATTTTTCGATCAAAACTACTTATCTTGTCTGATTTAGACAAAAGACTATGAAAATATCAAAACTTCTCCAAGTACTATTATCTTCCATTGCCTATAAAATGTCATTATAGATGACTCACATCCTCGAGTGATGCAGATTTAGAAGGTGGTGCTTCAATAAGAGGAGCTAGAGGGAAAGGAAGAGAGAGAGAAAGAGAAAAATGAGATACTTCTAGACCTACATGAGACGAGGAATCTTCGAACATCCTTGAAAGACCAATTAAAAGATAGTCAGATGAACACTAAAAAAACTTGTTAATAAGTCGAGTTATAGATATACTACAAAAGGTGTCGGGGAGGACCTCATTCGTGAGGACAAAGAGTTGCAAAAGAGGCCCTTGATGACAATCTTTTTCGTGAGATCAAAGACTTCAGGCAACAGGTCATTAGGGTTGAACTCAATCGTGAGGCTTATGGCCTACCAAAAGTAGCCTCTAAACTGAGAAGCATAGCAGATGAGGTCATGAGAGACGACCTCATTCATGAAACTCTCGTGATCAGAAAAGAGATCGTGAAATGTGTAAAGAAGAGAGACGTCTTTAGAGTGTTTGTCCTAGGCGTAAGTGCAATGATCTCAACCCAAAAATAGTTGAGCGAGAGAATTATCCCGACATCTTGTCCCCTTAATCATCCCCAACAAAAGTTACATATCCTTGTTTTTCTCATTGTTGCAACAAATCCAAGTATGAAATTTCTTAAAATATCATCGTTTTCTTTTTTTTAAATGGATGTAAATATTGTTTTAGAAAATTTTGCAATCTGGCCTTAGATGTGTTCTCTGTTTACAAGATCTAAATGGATTCAAATATTATTCTCTTAAAGAATTCCTTTTGTGGTGCTATATTCTTCAATAGGTTATTTTTTTCATAGGCATAATCATTTGATTCCATAATTTTCATTTTCAATTTGAAGTTTATTTTACGAGGAAATTGGACACTATGGAACATTCAAAATAATTTGGGCACTGATAAGTGTGTTTAACGCTTATCCTGGCTTATAAATTTGATATATATTCGTAAAACGAGTGAATTTCCACTTAATTTAGTGTAAATAATTCCATCATAGGTAAAATCTAGAATTGGAGGTATACAGAGCAAAAATGAAAATATTTAGCTTAATCAGAGTTGACTTGAAACAATTGAAGACTAGTCGAATGATGCAAGACTGACGTGAAGCAAAGGAAGAAGAATGATATCATACCATTACTCCATTGAAAGAGAGCAATCAAAAAAGATCCACAAAGTTCAAAAGTAAAATTCAACTTATGAGAAGTTTGAAGAATTTTATTGAATGTAACTTATTAATTGCTCAAAGCAACTTGTCAACCAGAACTCTGGAGAAAATTTTAAAATTACACCATAACATATGAAGTCTATTTTTTCTTTTCGAACCGAATTATGTCGGCATGATTTAGAACAAAAATGAAGATTTTTAGCTCAATTGGAATTGACTTGAAGCAATTGAAGACTAACTGGATGCACTGAAAGAGAGCAATTAAAAAAATTCACGAGTTCAGAAGTAAAATTCAACTTATAAGAAGTTTGAAGAATTTTATTGAATAAAACTTATCAGTTTCTCAAAGCAACTTGTCAACCAGAACTTTGGAGAAAATTTATAATTCCACCATAACATTTCAAGTCTATTTTTTTCTTTTTGAACCAAATTATGTCAAGACGAGCAAGTTGTTCTAAAGTTAATATTTACATCTAAACTCTCCACAAAAGAGCACCATTTTCTTTGTTAAAAAAACTAGACTGACAGCCAAAAATCAATAATGAAATAGACAAGTAATTCATGATCTGTTGATATATATGATTTACCTTTTAACTATTACAAATGAGTAACCGAACACTTATTACTTTTAATCGAATTCTAAATTATTGATGTTAATGTAGTTCGTACCATATATTTGTGATTTTTTTTTTTTTACTTTGGACACTCATTTTGCACAAATTTATATGCCTTTTTAAGAAAAAAATAAACCAAAAATGATATAAATTTTTACTAGATCACCCAAAACAAAAAATAAAATAAAATAAAATCAACACTGTGAATAGAAAATGAAATCCGTGACCTTATTGTTTATTAGAAACTAATAACTTTGTCTTTCATAAATTTGACTGACTAGATTCAATTTCGATCACTCTTCATGCACATCGTTAATGAAATCTATCCACATATCTTATTCTCTAAAGCTATATTTGCTCTCAACTCATTTGCGTGCTCCCTTTGTTGTTCTTGATTTCAAAAACTTCATGATCCTCTTCAACTTCTAGTAAAGATAAGTGTTGGCCTCAAAAAATGTATTTCCACGTGACAATCAACTTGCAGCTCCACACGAACTTCTCCTACACACAGGAGCACACCGTGAGTCGTCCTTTGCCTCTTTCGGTGGTGACGGAGGCGACCACGAGTACTTCGATGATCAAATTAGTAAGTAAATGTTGGAAGGATTATAAAGGGTACAATGTATATATCTTAGAGAAGTCAAAATGTCTTACCTTTAGATTGTAGGATGCAAGGGTTTATATAATATTTGAGATGAAATACTGATCGTGAGATGAGGAGGTGCGTGGTCTCATCTACTGGTGAGAGCAGTTCTGTCCCTTCCTAGGCATCAATCCATTAGTCATAGATTAATGGTTATTTAATGCAGCATTTAATGATTCCTGCTAAGAGTTGATGATTTGACACATTGACGTCTTCCGCAGAGACGTCCCATCAATCAATCACCTTCTCATTATCAAAGGCCTCCAGATTAAAAGAGTTGAGGTGGTCTCCACACCTCCTGCTAAGAAGAGTGACTCATCCTCACCACTTCTCCACTTCAGCAGCTCGTACCTCGACACTCCTTACTTTGTTACTTAGGTCAACAGAAGTGACGCTCCGATTCATATGTGTGACGTAGACTATGGGCCCGTACTGATCTCCATAGGCGCCATGTGTCCTCAATCCGAATCCTCATGATCATAGGCATAACAATAAGGATGGGGATAAATCTTCATTAATTGGTTCAACAGAAAATTGATCGAAACTACATTTTTTGCAAAGAAAATTATGCAATCATGTACAAGGTAACACTAGCTTTGCTTGTGTTTTATTTGAAACAGAGGTGCCAATTTAAAATTTGTGAATCAAGAAACATGTCAAATATTCTCTCAAATATATTTCTCAAGGAAGTATAATGAAGATTGAATGGTTCATTAACATGTTTAGGACTACAACCTTGGCCACCAAAATCATGGAGATGATGAGCACCTTGAAATGGAGCTAAGAACTGAACAACTTTTTGGAAATTCACAAGAAAATACTTACTAGAGTACATAGTATAGACAAATCATATGTAATTTCGATCTTGTGTTAAAAAAAAAAAAAAAGGATAACTTATGACAAAAAGAAGTATTTACCTCCTAGTACTTTAAGTGAACCATCAAATTCAACAAGGATATAAATGAATTCCAAATCAAAATTGAAAGCTGCCAATACATTTGGTAATAATGTTCTTTGGTGATTTCGATAGCTACTCATGTCAAGCCATGCTGTCATAGTCGGTATGTATATATATCATCAATATCTATAATACAATCCTAAATGAGAGGTATTTTTATGGCCATAACAACATGAATTTAAAATTGAATTCTCATTCAAAAATTGACTAATAAGCACGTTTAAATTGAAATTTTAAAGAATTAATCGAACTCACATTTCAGATCTCGTTTTTTTGTCAAATAAACTGATTTTAAATAGTGAAAATTACGATATATATATATATATATTTCATTTTCTTATAAGAATTCTTGTTAAGGGAGTG
>CAIGRP010073922.1:0-10845 GCA_903798385.1 Fraxinus cuspidata | reverse complement strand
AGTTTTCCGGAAATAGGTCAATCTATCTTATTGAGTCACTTGAAGTAGCAGCCTCAAAAGAAACTTATTTATGAGATTGAGAAAAATAAAGATATTTATAGATTATTCTAATTTCTATGTATACTAATCTAACCCCTAACTATGTCAGACATGTAGTATCGAAGGCAGTTAAGGTCTACAGTCTAGTAGCTTAGAACAAGAGTAATATAACATTTTGAATCATTGCAATGTGATTGATGTGCCGTCCATGTAATGGTGATTGTGAGTCAAATCTACTCTTTCACGTGTGAGACATCACGTGCCCGTAACTGTCTCACGGCTAGGATGATACATTTTGACAAGAATTCTAAAGATCAAGATTTATTTTATTAGGATCTCAATAATTCCAAAATTCTTGACCGAAGTATCGAAGCTGTCATCTGAGACGAAGTTCCTCGTATGCTGTTGTCGAGCAGTGGGACTCCATTTCATGTTTTTTAATTGAACTCGTGATTACTGTTCTAGAGTTTTATTTTATTTTATTTTTTGCCTTTTTCATTTTGTATTTAAAATTACAAATATACTAATAGTAATAATTCACAAACAGTCATTTATAAGTGTTGCTAACAGAAGAACATAGATCCATTGCCATCTCTTAGAAGTTTATCAATTATCTCTCCCAACAGAATTTCCACAAACAATATTCAGTACATACCATCGACATTCCTCGACCATAAAAGATCGGTCGACTGAGAAATGATGGGCAATAACTAAGCAGGTTTTGACGCTAAAAACATCAGTTTTTAATGAATTTTAAACTACAGGCTACGTAAATTTTAGGGTTTCCTGTAAACTAGCGGTTAGGTTAAACCTTGTACTTCATTTTGCAAGACTTCATTGACTACTTTGAATATGCTCCGCTTGCCCAGAATACTGAGACTCGTGGCCTCCGCTTTGGTCATCCCGACTGGACCTTGGATCTTCTTCTTCTGGATATTCACCAAGTCTCTCCTGCAGAACCATATAATTCAGTACAAAAAAAAAAAATGTAGAAACATGTGGAACACTATTGTAATGAGTTTGCTTTATGAAATCTTGCTTTGCAATCAGTGATTATGTATCCAGCAAGACTATAATCTAAGCATCAGACAATACCTTGAGAGCTGCATTCTGAGCAAGAAGTTGCTCATACTCACTCCTAATACGAGCAACCTCTGCTCTAAGAGACACATTTTCTTCTTTCATGGCTTCAGCACGCTGGGCCAGTTCATCACATTCTGCCTGAGTCCCACGTATGGGAACAAAACAAAAAGTATCAGGGATGAAATCGATACAGGTAAAGCAACTTTAAAGTGGAAATAACTGTCTGACCTGTTTTCGCAATCTGGATCGACGAGCTGATTCTCTGTTTGACTGCTTTCTTCTCTGCCTTTTGAGCTCTCTTTCATCCTGAACTCAAGGAAAGGTAAAGGTGTTAGGGTTATAACCACTGAAAGAAATGGATTAGAACACCAGATAAATTATTCTGACAACGAGAATGCTGTTATCCAATCACGCATCAGTGTTAACCATAAGCAATTGCAAAATAGTCTATTGATGTCGATTATTTTGCAGGGCCCCCCACCCCGCCCAATATCTGCACAAACAAAAAAGAAAGAAAAAAAGGTCCAATATTATAATTGGCACTGGCCTTGCTCCCATTGGATTCGATTATTGCTGGTTTTGCTTTGCATCTTTTCTATATCTTCACTAGATTCTTCCTAACACATACCATTACAGTGTCTGAAAGATGACAAACAAAAATGAATAAAAAATTCACTGTATAAGGAACCGAGACGTCAAGTCCATTCATCACTTCCAATCTTCAAATCAGACACCCTAAACAAGACATTTGATAAAATCAGTGGTATTAAAAAACCTGAACTCCATTGCTGCATCTGGTCCTCACGAAGAAAAATTTAAAGTAACCTAAAAACCAGAAGCACCTCAAGATTTTAAAACCTCATGCAACATTTTATTCATCCTAGAATTCCCAAAACTAGGAAGAATTTATTCGCCAGTCATAAAGATGAAAATCTGAAAACCTTATCACGTGTAATATAACATGTTCCATAGCCGAAATAGTTATAGTTCTACTGAAGCAAATTCCACCCACCATTCAGAGACTTGCCCTTCAGTCTTATAGAAATAACCAAGTTTGCATACAGAACAATACTGGGTCCTGCATTTTAATCTTACCCAAACTGACTTGATACTACCAGTTTACCAGCTCACTTTTCAAAGTGTTAAGTACAAGCCCAGGTAAAAGCGAAAATAATAGATGGATAGTTTCAGAGTAAAGCCACAGCAGTTACTAGCTGCTGCTACCTCAGAAGGTTAATTCTAGACCATTAGCTCAACGATAAATTCAAGTTTCAAAATTATGCTAATTACATGCAAGTGGAAGTCCAAAATTTAACAAAAAAATAATTATAATAATAATAAAGAAAGAAAAAAAACCATATCGAACATGGAAAAAATCAGCTGGTGAATATATGAAAATATAACTCAATTGTACCATTTCCGTATTGGAGTTTCTTTGTAATTGTTCTAGGGTAATTTTCAGGTATTAAAAGACCAAGAAATTAAAAGGGATCAAATCATTGTTTTCTATTTCAAAAATTGGAAAATGGTTAGATGCTGGGCCTATCTACAATGTGATTGTATTTTATGTTTTCTTGTAAAACATTCTCTAACTTGGATTGAAGTATATAACAACAATTGCCAGCATTAATCAGCATATGCATCCTCTCATGATACATCAACATACATGGCTAATCGCATCTTCCTGTCATAAAATGACATTTCGATGCAAAGACATGTAGAATTTTGAAGTTTGTAATAATCGGCCAGTCCATAAAATGGAGGACACAGTGGAAATAACAAAGAGCTAGATAAGTAGGTATAGCATTTGCAACATTCTATATCCAACTTCCAAACCCTGCCTTCAAAAGCATATCAATTCAATCACAAAATGTGTTGACAGCAAAGGAAAAAATATAGTGATGCATTCAGTTAAAATTAACATTAACAATCAGATAAGCTATGTTGCTTGAACATGCAGGCGGGTGTTGGATACAGGTTCATATCTTGGAGTCGGTTCCTTTTTTTATTTTTCTAATTCTAGGATACTGGAATTAGGGAAAAGAGTATCTATATTTTGGAAATGGGTACATGGATTCATCTTACAAACGTTAAAAAATTTTAAAACTGCATATTTTAGGGATGTGTGTCTTGTGTGCATTTTATTATGTTTGATTGTAAAATTAAAAGAAATTTAATTGTGATGCATTGCAAGGTTATCATTGTAATTAATTGTGAAGGCGCCCTTTTTCTTAGAGTGAATTGACAAGTAATTAACCTATGTATGGACAAATAACCCACCAGAAACAAAGGAGAATAAAAATTATCATTTAAATAAAGGGAAGAAAGAGAAGAAAACCTGTATCCAAATCTGTGATTGGACATTGTCCCGTGATCCAGCAGTGACCATTCCTCCGGCCACCGGAGCAGAAGACACCTTACCACGCATTGCAGGAATAGCGGATGGTGGAGCTGCAGCCCAGTAGTCCATACCAATATTAAGGTTAGTGGTGGGGCCAGGAACACCACCTGCACCGCCAGACACTGACATGATATGTACAGGTTGATTCACCGTTGAATGGGGTGTATTTGGCCCTCCATTATGAGAACCATGTGTACCACTGCCATTCTGAGATGCTTCTCCTGTAGCAAAGATAAAATAACAAGGTTTATAAGTAAAACACGTAGCCAAGATTTACGGTTGCATTGGAAGTAAACATTCTTTAAACTGCACCTGAATCTTGCTGGCCTCCTGACTTCATTTGTGAGTCCTGTAGAGCAGAACATAACAAATATCAGAAGAAATTAAATCACTTGATTTTATTTTGTGCTCACTTGGATAAATACTAAACTATTTCCTCGTAAGAGTAAAAGATTTGCCAACGTCATTCAGAACACTTTTCCTGAACCATACATCTCGATTTTAGGAAGACTAACAAGGAAACTTTCGATTGTAAGCTTTAAAATTCCCTTTTTCCTCTATTAACCATATAGTATTGTTAGCTAAACGAGTATAGAATTTACATGAAAATCTATGAGCACGGTCTTTTACTTGCTGACTAATTATAACTGGATAAATTTTAAATGCTCTACACTGGTAAAGGAAAAACCATGGTCAACTTTGATTAGAAGTTATAAAGGACTAGTATGCTAAATGGTATGCAAATGTTCCTTTCTTAGGTGGTGATGCCAAACAAACGGCACTCTATTCAATGAATATATAAGAAAGGCAGCGTCATCTACAGCAGATGCAACTACTGCATCAAGATCAATGGCTTATTCTGAAACCTCGCCTCAACTTTAAAGACATAAATGTAAGCAGATGACCATCACACAACAATAGTCTGATAAAAATTCGAGAGAACCCAGCAAGTTTGTAATTCTTACATTTTGAGAATTTGCGTCGCTTCCTTCACTTGAACCTTCACTTGCACTCTCAGCACTGCAAATTGCATACACGGAAATCTAGTTAATAATGAACTTAAATCATTCACGTCATATTCCCACCCATTTTAGGCTTTAGCATAAAAGATATAATAGTAATTCGATATATTGTTGTTGTTACAATAATTTGGAATAGTAAAATAACAAACCTGAGAAAGGGGGATAACACAAGAGAAAGAGAGAGAGAGAAGGCACACCAGAGGGAGAGTAGTCAAATACCTCCCCCCACACACCCAACCAAAAAAAGAAGATATACAAATATTTCTATAAGTTCTGAAGAGAAAAAAGATGCGCACTTACAGTCGCACATATGTAAGTAAAAAGAAACAACAATTACACATCCAAATAAGTAAACATAACAACAATTCGCAGGATCATTTTAACACCGACTAGTGAAACTTATTTATGACCATTCCCTTTGTTCACAGATTTACTATACCTTTTTGAATAGACACCATTTGCAGATGGTCCTGAAGTTTTACCGGGTTCACTGTTCTTCCCAGTAATCATGTTCAAAGAGCCCAAACTTCCCTTGGATCTTTTGATAGGAAGTTTTTCCTTCACCTCAGACGACTTGCCATCCACCTCCATGTTTCCAGGTGCATTACCCTATTATTAAATTTATGATATTGTTTATGGAAAGGATCAGTCAATAGCAGCATTAGAAATCGTGCACATTATACAAAAAGTAAAAAAAAAAAAAAAGGGGAATGGAAATATAAGTGTGAAGACAACTTACAGAAGGTTCAGCAATACCAGTTGGAGACATGGCAAAAGGACTGAAAGGATAAGACCCCTAATTAAGTTTAAAGCAGAATACCAAAAAGTTAGCGCCCTTCAAGTAGAGGAACGTGATTTTAAATAAAACTAAAACAAGATCAACAAGAAAATACCGGAGGCATAGTTGGATGTGCATATACGCCCCCGTGAGGATACATAGCGACATATGGATGTGGTGGAGTACCGTAGGGCGGCATAAATTGCTGTAAGATAAGAATTTCGAACAAAAACTAATAAATAACAACTAGGAACATAAGTCTAAAGGGTATAGGTAAACTAACTCCTCCTAAAAGAAAATTGCTAACTACTTTCCATCTCAAGCACTAGTTCCGAAAAAGCACCATCAAGTTGATGTAAAACCACCACAATCTCAGCTTTCCAAAGTTGTCCAAACTCACAGGCATTTCAATAAGAACAATTATATGTTTTGGATTCTCCTACCTCATGGGTTTTCCAATATGAACAATTATATGAGTTGGATACTCAATCAAAACTAACCCCAAATAGATGGTAAAGATTTCCCAGAAGTGGTCAACAAAACAACAGTAACAGTTAGGAAACTGTTGAGCAATGCTTAGGAACATACTTTCTTAAAAAAGGTATAAGCCATAGTTTACAAGCAACCAAGCAAAATATACGATCCACGTAGACAACTGAGAAAGCTCTGTTAAACAAAGTAGTCAAGTTGATCGACCGAATTGAACTTGCTTCATTTCTATTTTTAATTTAATTTTTCCTTTTCCCTTTTCAGCTTTTTAGTTAATACATTTATTTCCTTTGTTGAGAAGAAACTCCGGGTAGTTTTATGACGATCGTATGTGGCAATTGGCACGTAACATCTAATAAGCCAATACCAAACATAAATGGGAAATATACCTGAATTCCCCACATATAGGGATGTGCCTGAGGGCTGGATGCCAAGAATCCATGTGGAGGCATAGGAGAATATGCCTGCACAACCATAACCAACAACCTATAATAATGTTGAGAAAGGAGGCATAAAGTCCAAGTGGCTATCTTTTAGAAACTTTAACCTGAAAGCCAGACCAGTCGCCAGTAACTGTGCCTATGCCCGTGCCCGTAACTGAAGGCTGCTCCTAGAAATTCCCACCAAAAAGTAACAAAAATAAGTAATTGAAAATTTTCATTTTCTGCTATTGCTACAAGCCTAAAACTCACATGCATGAAAAAAGTGAGTATCATATTACCTGTGAAGTAGGAGTTTTGGGCTCCTTCGCTTCCTTCCCCTCCTTAGAGGATTTGTCCATCTCACTACTGCCCATGGTTTCAACTATGCGACTTCCTCAAATATCAAAACCATGCTGTTACAGACACATTACAGCCTTATTTTCAAAAGGTTAAATAAAATCACCAATTTAAAGTTCAAATAAGTATACAGAGTTCAACTTGAAAATTGGTCCAGTAAAGATATGATTTAAATACATAAAAATAAAATCTTTTTTCAACCCTCCGAAATGCTAAGATGTAATATTATAAACACCCGTGCTCTATATCACATATACTCTACTGGGGATTTGAGGACATTCTAGCAATAATTCTTCATTTGATAAGATTAACATGAAGACTGTTCAGAATATCTATAATCCAATTACACGAACTCTTTAAGCAAATGAATAGTTATTCAACTCACTCTCAACAATCCATCATTACACAATAGGTTTCCACAAAACATAAACTAAATACGAAAATTATGCTCTAAACCACATGAGTGTACACAGACACAGAAAAAGCCGTATATTCGCTTACCTTGAAAATAATAATAATAATAATAATAATAATAATAATAATAATAATAATAATAATAATAATAATAATAATATAATCATCAAAGCCTAAAATATTCGTGAAAATTCACATAAAGTACCAAAATGGAGCTTAAAACGAAAAAAGGGCTGAACTTGATTAATTTAAGATGTAAATTACCGAAAAACAACCGGCTTGACTCGTTGAATCTGAACTCAGTGAGTCAATTCAGCTACACACAACAGCTCAAAACGCCCTTTTTCTTTAGCTATAAAGAAAACCCAGATGAACGTGCACCCAAAAAGATATATCTATAAAGAAAAAGGGTATATACAATTGGTAAAACTCAATTTCAGGGGCAAAAATTATGGAAGTTTTTACGTTAAAGAGAAGTAGGGAAATTTGAGAGAAGATTTAAAGAGAGAAAAGTTTAGGGCTTTGTTTGCTAGATCGTCGACATGGTTTGTCGTTGTCCCGAGGATTTACACAGAGAGAGAGAGAGAGAGAGAGAGAGTAGCAGAGTTGTTGGCCGAGCATATATCAAGTAGGTGGATGATTGGAGGATTTGATGAAGCAGTGAACAGGATCAACGGCTGATATGGGGAGTTATTTTTCGCATTTGATGATCGGATGTGCCGTTAACTAATAAAAAAGATGGGGATTTTGCACAATAGTCCCTAACTTATGGAGTAAAAAGTTTCATTAATAACCGAACTTTGAATACTGTTTGTTATGTTAATTTGCTCCTGAATGGTCGTTGAACTTACCAAAGTGTTGTCCATCCATCACTCGTCACCCAGCCATTTGAACCTAAGTTGATGTGGCTACACAACGTCCTACTTGGCAGCTAACGACGTCTCTATACAGCCACGTAATGAGTCGCTCTTCTTCAAATGACATTTTCTTTAGAGTAATTAACACATAAAGTCCTTATATTTTATTATTATTGTGAAAAATTTCTTTACATTTCATTTTTTGCATTTTCATATTTCATTGCGCAAAAGGTTATTTTCGTCCATTTACTTAATTAAAAGCTATGAAAAAATGAATTTACCATTCTATTTAAATAAAACAAAAGGAAAAAGGAAGAACTAATATCAATCATAGTACCAAATAAATTATTAAAAGGGTAATTAGCACATAATGTCCTTACCTTTCACTATAATCGTAAAAAAAACGTTCATATCGTTCATTTTTAAAGCATTTTCGTCCATAATTGCACATTTGGTTACGCAAACCATCATTTCTATATATTTTCATCCAATTTTCCAATAAAAAGTTGTAAAATGGTGAATATACTCTCATATTTAAATAAAAAAAGTTTAAAAATGATTATTTTTTCTAATTTTTTAATAATTTATTTGGGACTCGTTTGCACTTTTTAATTTCTAATTTTATAATAATTTATTTGGGGCTCATTGTACTTTTTTTTTAAAAAATAATTTCTAATTTTTAATAATTTATTTTGGATTCTTTTGGGCTTTTTAAAAACATTTGGACTATGACTGCAATTCGTTCTTTATTTTTAAATTTCAATATAAGGGTATATTCGTCATTTCACATATTTTTATTGAGAGACTGGATGAAAATAGATAGAAATGATGGTTTGCACGATCAAATGTGTAATTAAGGTAAAAATGTCAAAAAAAAATGAAATGTATTGATGTTTTCCACAATAAAAGTGAAAGGTGCTAATTACACTTTTAATAATTTATTTGAGACTCGTTTACACTTTTTAAAAAAAATTTGGGACTATGATTACAATTAATTTTTTTTTCTCTTCCATTTAAAAAGAATGATATATTCATCATTTCACAACTTTTAATTGAGCAAATAAATAAAAATGACATTTGTGCAATAAAAAGGTGAAAATAAGAGTGAAAATGACCAAAATAAAAATAAAAATGAATGATATCAACATTTTTCACAATAAAGTAAAAGACAAAGACGTTACGTGATAATTACCCACTTACAAATCAAACACATGATACAGCCCCATAGACGCAAATTAAAAGCCCCAAATAATTAATTCTCCTCCAACCGCGAAGATCGCAAATCGATATGCCAGAAATTGAATCAACATTGTGAAGGGAATCACCAAAACGCGAACGTCAACAGAATCACAGAAGCTCAAATGCTTCTACCCATAGTGAAGGTAATCCATGATCCATCGATGTGAAACTGTATCTTGAATTTATCTTTCTTTGCTTCGACGAATATATATTTCGTACTCTTGAATTAACGGAATTTATTTCGAACATCGTGGCTGCACAGAATCAAAGAAAGAATTTAAATTTGCAAGTTACTTAATTTATGGATTTTGATATTTTGACAGTTAGTTTCTGGTGAAATTCATCGATTACCTGCATGGGATTCGCATCCCTTTTCTGTTTTTGTGCTTTCATTTTCGAATTTGTTTCTCGTAGTCATAGCTCGCGCTTTCTATTGGAAGTGAACTAAAATTTATGTTCATTTTGTAAGTGGTAATGGCACAATCAATTCAATATTTCCTACAACGCTCTAATTACAGATGAAGGTATTCATTTAACTATTGCATATTCAAAGTGCCAAGGATTTTTGTAGAGGATGCTGAATTAGAAAAAAAATTTAGTGTTGCGATCGTTAGTAGTTTGCTAATTATGTTGAACACGTTTCTCTTCTTTTATGGTAGGGAAGATCATAGGCGTTTGTCAGAGTTGTAGGAAGTCGGGGCACTTCTTATCGAATTGCCTAACAAAGATACGGTGCCCAAAATGTGGAGCGGGTTTTGACGAATGTATGGAGGTAGAGAAAAGAACTTCAAGCATAGGCTGATTGTTCTTTTTCTGTACTAAAGATTGTGATCATTTCATGTGGAAACCGGAAGGTGAGTCTAGTGGTGATTCGAGTTGTGGTTGTTCGGGTACATCTAAGTTTAAACATCAGGAGCAAGATATGTCGTGCATGTTGATAAGTGCGGGTTTTTGCACTTATTCGAACCATTAGATATTTGTGAATTTTCAGTAGCAATTTATTACTTAATTTTATTGTGAATGTGAAAACCCTAGATTGAATGATGATTATAAGGAATTTACTCTAGAAATGAGCAAAAAGAACCATAGAAGCAAAAACTTCAAAGTTTGGGGACCAAAATGATCACTTTTTGAAAGTTGGCGGACTTGACATGCAATATCTTGAGAATTTGGCTACAAAATGTTCAAGTTCAGTTTTTTTTACAGCAAGTCGGCGCAGCACCTAGGCGCCACTTTAAATGGCTTAAGGACCATTTTTTATTTTCAAAAGTTGGGGGACTTGGGCTGCAATTTAGGCATTAGGTTTGAATTAAAAAGAAGGGCAGCCCCTATATTGTGGGGGCAGCGGCTTCCTCTTAGTTTTTCCTTTCTTTTTCAGTTTTTCTCTTCTTTCCTTTTCCTTCTTCTTTTCCCTTTGATTTTCTTTGGTATTTTGGAGACAAGATTGGAACATGGTGATGGTGAAATAGCTTGGAAATGAATATCTATTGATATTGAAGAACTCTCAACAATTTTTCTCTTTATCAATAAGTTTTTCTTTTCTTTATTCTATTTTCCATTAATGTGTTGTATGGATTTGTTTGTTATTTTTGAGTATTTCATGGTTAACTAAACATATTGGTGATAAGGGGTGATTTCAAACCCGAGTTATGATTTTCAATTAATTTGTGCTTTATAGTTCTCTTGATTGATTGTTTAATTCATTGTTTTAAATGTTGATTTTGTTCTTCTTGATTGTTTAGGT
>CAIGRP010073915.1:0-27185 GCA_903798385.1 Fraxinus cuspidata | reverse complement strand
GAAATGTAGGATTTTGTGTAATTTTTCCTTGCGCAAATCCATTCTAAATTAGGCCCATAGAAACAAGGGCTAAATTGAAGTGATAATTAGGATCTCTACCGTCTTTTTATCTGTTTTTAATTTTTTAATTATAGTAGTTAAAAATTTTTTAGTTTCGAAATTAGTGTACGTAATCAATTATTCTAAAAACAGTAACATCCTATTTTGAAGGGAGTAAAAAGCATCACTTCTTAATTAATGGAGCAAATTACGCTCACCTTAGAAATCTTCATTTCAATGTTTGATCGCACGTCTCTCATCCCCATTTGTTTCTAACGTCGGAAGAAGCTAAAAAAACCTTCATCTTATTCTCTTACCATAATCAGCAACTCTTTAATTTCAAAGACATCTCCAAAATTTCATTCGAGTTTCAAACAAAAACTCTTTAAGGTATATTCATTACAATTTTTATCCTTGCAATAATCATACCTAACGCTTCAAATTTACTTTTGCACCTCAGATCAACATTCATTGCATAAATGGTCATTTCCATCTGCTTCCATATATTTCCTCTGTTATATAGACTCTTGTTTTGCACATGACACAAATTCGGAAGGTAAAAATGTCGATTCACAAAACTTTTATTATTTAGTTTTTATATAAATAATGAAAACAATGTTTGCAAAAGGGTTATTACCACCAAAATTTCGATTCGATGGTTACACCACATTTAAAAAGAAAATCTATTTACTAATAACCGGGATTTTAATATTTTTGATATACAATTATTAATTTTGTTTGTTACACTACATGTTTTTTCTAAAAATTCTATTTCCATAAACCCTATTACTTTTCTCGATGATAGCCTATTGTTTTGAATTCATTAAGAAGAAACGTATTATAGAGTTCTCAATAAAGGTAATAAATAAAGCATCCATACCGTTGATTATTATCAACATTAAATAATTTTCCATTTCCTTTGTCATCTCTTTGTTGAGTGAGACTCGTCATTTATAATTGATTATGTAATCGACGATATTCATCCCAATTTTTATCGAGTAATATGAAACCGAATAATCACTCTCACAATTATGATTTTTAAATTTAAATAGTGTTATGTCAATTGCCCAAAGACTTCATATCCAAAGGAAGTAGACCAGAAAGCCCAGCACAGTAAGAGCATAGGCCTGAGTAATATAAAGCCCTGCAAGTATTGTGAAACCTTGAAACCCTAACCCCTGAAGTCTCCTTCCGCCGCACAGCTGGTTTCCATATATACCTATTTGAACCATTGTCCTTTCATTGGAGGAGTGGCGGCTTGGCTGGTGGTGGATTAGGAGGCAAAGGGAGAGAGCCGCCGGAAGCATTTCGGTTGGGAGGCATTGGGAAATGAGCTTTTTCACTTACTGAAAATCCTTTCATTTCCTATACCTCCCATACCGAAGGTTTTCGAACTTTCCTCCCCTTTCCTTCATTCCGTTTGTTCATGTTTATGCTTGCTTCGATCAATGAATCTCCTTGCCTAGTTCGCATCTACCTGATCTGATCCTGTCTTTTTGAATTTTCTTTTATTAGGTATAAATTTCGCCCAATTTTTTGAGTACTGATTGTTTGAGGAATATGTTTACTCATAAATTGATTGTCGGGTTTTATGGTACGAAATCTCTTTGAAAATTGTTGAACTTTTTATTTATAATTCTTTTTAGCTTGAAAAAATGCGTTTCAGCAATGATTGAAAAAATGCATTGCGTTTCAGGCAATGATTGAAAAAATGCATTTCAGCAAGGCTCGTCGAGCTCGTGGGCACCCATGAGCCTAACCCAAAGTTCACTTGCCCAGCCCTAAAAAATCAGAAGAAAAAAGTAAAAAAAAATGAAAACATAAAAAATCTTTTAGAAAAAAATGAAAAAACACAAGAACATGGCTCGGCTCGTGAGCTCACGAGCTCGGGAGGCGAGCTCGTTGCCACCCCTAGAGCAACTGCTGCGGCTTTTTCTTCTCTACAAGGAATTTTGGGCGTTGGATGGTTAGAAATGTAGGAATGACTTGGCCTATTTAATTTTTCTTTGCATGTTGTCCATTTATTTGGGCATATTTAACATTCATTTAATGTTAGTTTAAGTAATTAATTAATATTGTATAATGAGTCTTAAATTTTATTTTATTTAGGCCATGTTTGGTGGCAATTAAAATTAAGATTTTAATTTAGATTAAAATAAATAATTAATTTTAATAACGTATTTTATGGAATTCAAAACTTTTAAATCACACATTTTATTAATTTCTATTAATATCTATTAAAAATTTAATTTTTGATCACTGCAAAATATGAGTTTAATATAAATTTTTAAAAGAATATATATATCATTAAGTTAAAAAATGAGTATAATGAGTATAAGTGAATATATAAATTATTTATTTAATTATTTTAATTTTCAATTTGATCATTTAATCCTTTTGCGATATTAAACTTCTATTTGATGTTAATTAAGAAGAGTTTTTTTTTTTCCTTCCTTCCAAAATGAGTATTGGGGTAACGATTTTTTGAAAAATATAAGATTAAAAAGTAGTGAAAAGTCTTGAGTATATAAAATATTTTATTATGAGAATGTTTAGTTGAAAATAAATTTTGGAAAAAAAAAAAAGAGTTTTTGAAGAATAATAGGCAAACAAAGGTTAAGTGTAATGCCTTTTTTTAACTACTAAATGTAATATTTTAGCTAATTAAATATTATTTTTAATTTACTAATTATATTAGTAATATAATTTATAATTAAATAATTTTTAAAATATATTATTTATTGAGAATAAAAAATAAAGAAATTCTATGCTTTTGGTATTATATTTAGCCCCAGTTTAGGGATGCATTTTTCATAACTTATTTTCAATTACACATTTTCACATAAAATAATGTTACACGTAAACTAACTTTTTTTTTTTTTAATTACATATTTGGTAAGAAATCACAATTACAAAATACATTTATCCCAAACTCTCATTTTAATGACGCACAAACAAGGGCTTAATGTAATGTATCGAAGATAAAGTTGCACTAAATTAGTACTAAAAAATGAACCTTGAGTGGTTGCTCAATTGGTTAGAGATTTGGATTTGCTCTCCAATGATCACCCGTTCTAGTTTCTCTAGGATCACTGAGGTGAGTATTCGGCCGTAAACTTCAAGGCCTTGTGAGATTAGTCGAGGTGCGCGTAAACTAGCCCGGACATCAACGGTTAAAAAAAAAAAAGTACTGTGAATGGAGATGGCGATATTGTTTCAGATTAACATCTGATGCAACTAAAACTTGAATGATTTTTTTATTAGGAGTTTTCATCTTATGCCCTTGTTTGGTTTCATTGTTTTCAAAGTATCTTTTTTTTCTCTCTCTCTTTTTCAATCAAACATAATCACATGCTTCAATAAAACAATATTACATGTAAATTCAAAACTTTTTCTTATTTTTTAACCACAAATTCTCTAACAAAATACCATTCGAAAATGCATTTGGGGCAAAAATGGGGCTCAAAGAATCTCTATGTTCTACAAAATGAAGCTGCCCTGAGTTTTCGATCAAAGTTGCAAGCGTTCGAGTTGATTAGTCTTTATTGAGTCTATCAGAGTGCTGAAATTGGAGTACCAAATTTGGATACTTTAAGGTTGTAATTCCAAAAAAAAATTTGCTGAAACTTGGCTGCACTGTGGCATATCATCTGCCATTACTTGTTTCAATGCAAACTATTAAATATATCAGTGCAGGCAAGCAGGTCGACAAATTTATGGTGCCATTGATGCATTGAAGAAGCTTTAATATTTGGGTATTTGAGAGGAATATCAGATTGATTTGGATTTAAATCTATACGACAAGTTTTCAATTTTCGAAAATGTTATTGTTAGCTGAAAGTATTATTGAACATCCAATGTGTCTTCAATCTGTTAATGTTATTTTTTATATACATTTTTTCTGTGTGTCATTGAGTTGAAACCCTGATATGAAGTCCATTAGGTGCTTCGACCCTCGGAAATTTCATCAGCTTGTTTCCTCCTACTTCCTCCCACTTGTATCGCGTCACAAAGTAATGAAGAAATGTATATATTTCCGCTAGTCCAAATTCTTTTCCGGGACACTGCCTCGTTCCTCCTCCAAAGGTGAGCGAGTAATTTTGGTTTTCAAGGTCCTTTTCCTGCATTTTTCATCATTTTATATTAATTACCGAAGTTCTAATATCTTGTACATTACTTGTCGAGTATTTATTTAGGATTTAGGATTACGAACCAGCCATCTCCAAGGATTGAAGGCGTGTGGATCAGCATAAAGGCATGGATCATAATTATTCTCTCTTGTATACACATATATCCTCCATCCTTTGGGAATAACATATCCTGAAAAGGGATAAACAAATCGATAAGCAATTCTACGATAAAATAAGTAAAAAATAGAATTAAGGGTCTCTGATTCTTGATGGCCTTGTGATTTAACTATTTATACCATTCATTTCCATGTCTTTTGTTGTCTTCCTCAAAATTCCATTGACTATTGTAGCTAATCTTGAGGTCTCATAAATAACCTGCATCATAGAGTTGTTACAAATCAGTTAAATGAAAAAATTCCCTACTAATTATTTATTTCAGATGAGAATTCGAACACTTACAGCACGCGTAAAGCACATTGATTTGTAGTCGTCATAGTCAATAGGATCCTCCGGCCTTTTCTTTTTTCTGATTTCCGTATGTTCTTTCTACAGAATTCATGATATCAGGTTGGAATATGCGAAACATATAAGCTAGATGAAACCGAATCTTTTCTTAACTTACTCTCAATTTTTCAAGTGCTTTTGGATGATCATGAAGATACTTGATGGCCATCATTGAAGTAGTTGAAACAGTCTCATATCCCGAATACAAAATTGTGATGATCAGATCAATTATCTCCTCGTCATTCAGCTTATACTTGTTCTTTTCGCTGTAAAGTAGGTAATCAAGCATGTCGCGATGAGTTTCTCCAGAAGCTATTCTCTCTTCTACAAGTTTTCTCAACAAAATCGTAATGTTTTTCCTTGCCTGTGATATACCTCAATATTAAGTTTTCTAAGCATTTCATTCAGAAAGGTACGAGTATGTTTGGTAGATAGTAACACGATTTAATTACCTGGATGCTGAGGTAATAGTTTGTATTAGGAAGATTGATAGGCAGAGACAGAGTACCCAGCACTAGCTTAAAGAATTCAGGCATGAATTCTTGAGATGTTGAGACGGATTCAACACTTGCGATTTGCCTCAGTGACGAGAGAAAAGCCATCTGATCAACAAAATCATAAGAGAGATGCATATCATTAACGAGGCAAAATTGAGAAAACCAATGCATGATCACCATTACCCACCTCTTTTGTTTTCTGTTGAATATCAATGATTTTGTTATCCCATTTGTTGATATGGGATCTCATAAAATCATCGATTTTCGGCAAAAGTTGGTCTTTATTCATGGTGGGGCTAATGAGAGCAAGCAATGCACCTCTCATGTACTTATGAGTACCACCATGGACAGCTGCTATGTTGCACTTGCCTAAGATGTCTAGCATGGACTGAGGATAGCCAGGGACAAGGCCATTCGATTCGTTAACTAGGATATATCTATTTAACTCTGGATCCATAGAAATAATTGTAGGGCACCCAAAAATGTGGGACTTGAAAAAACTTCCATACCTGTTTTAGTAACATAAGAGGTCAAAAAATTAGTTGCAAGTATTCGCAAGATTTTGAACCACCTCAGAATGATAAAAGGGACCTTGTTCTTTTGTTTCTCATGAAGGCTGGACCTTGTTTTAGAAACTCGTTAGTTTCGCCAAGAACTGGCCATCCCATGGTACCGGGGGGTAATCCTTTCTTCCTGTGCCTTACTTGGTTCCATCTTAGTAAAGCAGTGCTCAAGATGCAAAGCCCCGAAAATATTACAACAGTTAGACCGAATACAGCCATAGTTTCTCCCAAGAAGCTCCAATCACTTCAGAGTTCAGGGAGAAAGCTGAAGATGGTACTGTATTCAAGTGATAAGCGATTCATTGTGTTAATAATTATATAGACTTTACTAAAGGTGCAAATAGGACCATGCTAGGCAGACATGGCTCAATTTTGAGATGGCCCGGCTTGGCAACACGACCTCAATTTAGGCACAGAATGGTTAAAATTATCTAGGTCCGACCAGCCAGTCAGCACCAACTGTCCAGTCAGCACCAACTGTGCTGGGCCATGTTGGCCTACACGCACACAACGTGGGCTGTGAGACGTGCATTTCAAGTGTCCAGCCCAACGTGATGACGAACAAAACTATCTAACAAGTTGCAAAACTAGATACAAATTCTTGGTAACTAATGGTTATACATGCAAACATTTCATCCACATCACTATGATGAATACCCTTTAGATTATACCTTATAATAGGGAATTTGATTGGTTAGCAATCCGTCAAAGTATCTCATGAGTAATTGTGATGCTTTAATCGTTTGCTTATTGATAAATATTTTGATAAAGTGAAGGGGAGAAAAAGACCTATGTAAAGAAGCACATGCGGACCACCCTATTGGAAGTAGAAGCAAACCATTGGAAACTAAGTGGTCCAGGAAATTATAACTTCCATGAGATTATAACATATGTTCTTGGTAAGCGAACATGAGATGTAAGTCAGATATTTTTAAGATTTGAGATTCTGTCTTAAGAGGTCAATTTAGACATAAAATGTCTAAAATTATCTAGGTTCGGTCAGCCAATCAGCACCAACTGTGCTGGGCCATGTTGGCCTACACACATACAACGTGGCCTATGAGACATGCATTTCAAGTGTCCAGCCCAGTGCTTACGAACAAAACATTTCAAATTTAGTACTAGGTTTACGATTTGTATCATGAATCTTTAATTTTTATTTTTTCATTTTGATATTCAAACACATTTTCAATTATTAAACGATTTTCATGGTATTATCTTCTTTACAATTATATGTACAATGATTATATGAATATTTTGACTTGTTTTACACTCAAAAGATGAAAAATAGGTTAGACATAGTGTTAATCGTCGTAGAGTACGATATGAAATATAAATATACCGCTCTACTTTACATGATCTTCAAGTATTCATAGATTTTTAATGCATTTTTGTATGTTTGCATCTATTATAAAATATAGTCGGATCACATGTGAGAATAAATTTAATTATACTCGGGAGAGATTATTAAACAATTGAATCATGTTGCTAAATTGTAAGGTTAGAGTTAAAGGGAATTTGAGATCCTAGTACGCTTTTCATAGTTATTAATCAATTTTTAAGTAATCACGATCTTTGCATTGATTTTAGTTAACTGGGTTTTGCAATCACAAGTATATTAATTAGTGACAATTTAGTCGTTGAAAAATCTTAAGTTTTCATTGTTTCAGTTAAGGTTTAGTTTATTTGAATTTAAACCAATACAATCTATGTGGGTACGATACTTTGACTCAAAAATTCATTTTATTACTTGTTAACAAACCGTGCATTTACGATATTTAAAACGATCAAATATTTTTGTGATAGAACTTTCACAATTATATCATTTGTACATTTTCTTCCCTTTTACTTATTGCTTTCATATATGTGCACTTTATTTGTTTGATTTATTCATTCCAAGCTTGTTTGAATTTGAATTAATTTTTCGAAAAAATTTTGAAAGTCAATTCACCTCCTCTTGGTTAGTTATTCTTGGGCTATCACAACCAAGTCGTTGTTTGTCTTCTTCTAAATCAAACTCTTTAATTTTCATACTCATTTGTAACCAAGCATTCACACAATAAAATATTTTGCACATAAATCCAAAAATTTTTTCCCTTTTTTAACCTAATATTCTTCGAAAAATCACTATTTAAATAATCATTTCTCGAAAATAATGACCATCAGATAGGGGGTGAGTCGGACAACCAAAATGAAATCTATTAAAAGATACTTAGATCGATTAGTTTACATCTCTTTTGTGGGTTTTATTTTATACTAAAAACGGAAAGAAGAGTCGAGGTTTCATTTAAAATCCCAAATTAGGATACTTAGCATGTGCTAGATGCCACAAAACCAACCTAATCACATGCTTTTTAACTAAATAAAAGTGGGAAATTATTGCTTGATCCTTTTCAGTATTAAAAAGCCATGGATTCTTGATTCTTAAGCAAGGTTGTTTTAGCTTTTGATCATTTCCAATTCACATGCAAATCGCTTTTGATTTTTGACCAGTATTAATTACAACAATTATGCTTCTTGTACATCAATGACTGATATCAACTTCGTCACTCCGCCTATGTGTAGATTCTGACCATTTATTGAAAAAAGTATTGTTGAAATCAATGTATAAAAATTTGCCAACTTAAATGATGTAAAAAAGCTGTCAAACTTGATGTTATTGTAGCATGAATGTAATTACGAATAGTGGGTCATAAATTCTTTCAATATTTTATAAAATCGTTATTTACTTTCATAGATTTTGATCAACCTACAAAATATGAGTTAACAACAAACAATTTCACAAGACACAAAGATAATAGAAGATCAATCAAAATGGTGTTGGTCGAGTCCAAATATAGGACTGAAATGCACATTACCATCCAAATGTATATTATATACTTGTTGAAAAATTACGGTCCAACTACATTTTAAAATATAGTTAAATAAATTTATTATTATCGAGGATTGCATGTTCCTGAAGTGGATCCCACCTGCAAAAATTAATTTCGTGTCATTTTCATACGTTGAGTGCTTCGCAAATTAAAATTTAATGTTACTAACAAAAATTTAATAATGCAAAAAATTTGATGGCAAAAATAAATAAATAAATAAAATTGATTGCACATTTCTTCTTGCAAGAGCACTCAATTTGGACTCGAATTTGAAAGTTTATAAACAAAGCTTTGTTAGAATGGGCCTAAATCATCCTAGGCACGCCCGGATAATTTTCATAAATAACCTAAGTATATAAATTATTTCTAGAAGACTATCCAAATTTTTTATTTTACAAAAATACTGCATTACATTTGTATCATCCCGTGTTACACTGCTATTTCGTAATACATGCAATAATTGTTAACAAATATCAAGCCCATTAGATTGGTTTCAAAATAAAAGATAAAACACGTATCAGAAAAACGAATCAAGTAGAAATACCATTTGTGCACAAAGTTAAATAAGCCACCAAATTATGAAAATAACGTGACTTAAAGATGAATGGTAACAAAATTTAAGAAAACAAAACGTTACTTACAACACATGCGTGTATGTCGTTACACCCGCAGAGTAGCTCCCCATTTAAGTTGTCCGCCGCTTGAAAAGTTCCTCCTCCCTCGCTTCTCTACATTAACAAGAAGAACATTACAATTAGTATATAAGAAAAATTTAATATGTAGCGCTTCTTTTGGGTTAGTTTGATAAGACTTTTGAAAAGTCAAAGCTACTCCTAACTAGAAGAATTTTTACAGAAAGTTGCCATAGAGAACTCTTTTATATGAAGTAGATATGAAAATAGAAATCCTTCAAATGGACTCTTATTGTACTATGACGTCAAATATTGTACAATCTGATTTACGAATAAGTCAATCCAGCAAAAGGTGGAAGAGGCGGGATACCTTGTAAAAATCGACGGCCACGAAGTTAGCCCAACGATTAGCAGCGACATCGTGACAGGTTTGTAGCATGTCAATGAGGTCTCCGGAGTTTTGTACACATGCTAATGGCTTTAAGGGAACACTTCTAAAGTAATTAACCAAAACTAATGATTTACTTGTATCATTAAGAACTGATGATTCCGCACGATTAAAGCAACTTCCTGCCTTCATTCCACCATCTCCATCTAATTTTAATTAGATACGCGAAATAAAATTAATTGTTAAATTTAAATAACATCATATGCAATTAAGCTAGTAAATATAACGCTCGTCATCACTGAATTTTTTAGACCTCATTACAATTTTAAATATTGAGAAGTCAAAATTTTAGTAGTGAAACAGCCAAGTCGAGACACCAGACTTGGAATTGTGTACCGACCTTGCTAGCTTTGTCACTACCCTTTCTTCTAGACTTAGTATGCCAAAAATTACTTGGATTCAACTTGATCTATCTAATCCTACGCACGGAGTATGGAGTATTCAATACTCTTTACTACTGTTTTAATTGACACGTGTATTAAATAATTGAAACTCGTACAAATGTCAATTAAATAGTAACAGAGATTACTTAGTTCGGAGAGCTCTAAAATTTTTCTCCAAGAGCATATAATTTTTTGGATGAACTTGGATGAATTCACTCACTGTTTTTTCTTCTTAAATATAAGCCTATTGAAACTCGTACAAATGTCAATTAAATAGTAACAGAGATTACTTAGTTCGGAGAGCTCTAAAATTTTTCTCCAAGAGCATACAATTTTTTGGATGAACTTGGATGAATTCACTCACTGTTTTTTCTTCTTAAATATAAGCCTCACGTGGACCGTGAGCCTCTACAATTGGACTGTGCCGGTTGTAGGGGCGTAGGGCCACTCATATCGGGCCGAAACTATGTCTATAGCATCTCAAGTAGCCGGATTATTTTGACATTCTTATCGAACCGTAAAATCAAGCACAATATAAGAACAAGTAGAAACTTACATTGATTTTCAACCATGTAATTCCATTGATAAGCAATTCCTTCACTGGCTTCCTTAGATTGAATGGAAGTATATACAAGTAGCCTTTGGTTATTAGCAACCATGTCACTAACCAATGGCCAATCTTGACCATTTTTAGGCATTTTGGACAGTGGGAACCAGTACTTCATTAATCCTGAATCTGTGAACACCTTTGTCAATCCATTTGGTGCCTTGACATAGTCTTCCAAAATCAGTGTTACAATTTCTGATGGATTTACAGACAAAAATGCTTCAATTTCCCTCAACGTGTCTATAGCTGGTTCCTACGTACCATACCAGTCGACGTTACAAGTGTATTCTAAGGGTCCTATGATAAGACTTTTGAACAGTCAAGTATTGTTTATGACTAAAAAAGCTTTTAGAGAAGTTGGTTTTTCTGAAGAAACTCTTCTACAAGAAATAGAAGCTCTGCCAAACGAGTCATAAAACATTTTATTAAGATCACGTTATGTTTATACTTACAAATGCTGTATAATCGTGGCATTCGCCTCCAGAAGAATGACACAACCATACGTCTCCTTTAAAATCGTATGTATCAAGCATTAGTCCACGAACTCCATTCTACAATCCAAGAATGTGTTGCTACTTCATTAAAAAACTCGTAAACTAGAAAACGGGGTTGAAAATATTGACGTACATTTAGCTGTTGAGTGATATTGTCTTCTTGATTAGTGAAGGTAAGTCTCGGAACTCCATCATCGATCGCATAAGCATTATGTGTCGTCAAAAATGCGTACTTGTTGAATGGTAGAGAATTATTCTGTCCCCACCAGATATTTTTACAAAGTGAATGGACCTTATTTAATAGACCAAAACACACGCTACTCGAGTTCAAAAATTCTTGCTAACCAGTAATTGGTATTGGTTTGTAGCAGTTGATCTAACACATCTAGAGCCTGAAAATGAAGCTGCGCACGAAAAACAATAGAGCCCGGCTTCACAATCTCCATTAGTTGAACATTCATCGCCGATCTGCATTCAAATATATTCAAGAAAACCATAAAAAAAAAAATTACACCAATCGACCACGACGAGAAAATATACCTTGCATAATCCATTAGAGCAGGCGACGCCAACTGTGAACAGCAGGGACGCTGTTACTAGAGCAAAAATGTTCTTTACACCCATCGACTGCGAAAATTGATGTCTTTCTTTTGGCTGAGGAAACGAAGAGAAAATCTTGTGACTACCAGATCGAGATAGAGAATATATCGTATAAAAATGGAATATTTTTTTGTAGAAGACAAAGTTTATTGAGAAAATGTCAAAAGGGAATGGTTTATTGCAGAGGATAGAAGTAGTTAGGACATGATGTGAGTACATCTCCAAGGTTTGGCACAAAGTCATGACAATTTCTCATAGTATTTGACGTTTGATACAATATTTAGGACGGTTTGAATTCTCTGTCGGCAGTTAACATAAAATTTGGGTCAAATGTCAATGCTAGTAATTTACTGCAATTAAGGTTTAACAGCCTGCTATCTTTTACATCGTAGTGAATTTATATGGTCATAATCAAATTAGTATAAGACATATTTGGTAGGTTGGACTGGACATAATAAATTTTACGACAAATTTGTCAAGAGTCTTTTCGTCATCGAACAATTAACTTGTTATATGCGTAGTGCAAGATAGTGATAATTATTTAATTTGAAAAATAATTTGGAAGGTCTATTACAAAAATCAATAAAGAATGGTTTAGGTAAGGTAATAAGTAAGTAAATTAATGAATGCATTTACTATTAGCCTTTTGCACATTTCTATAGTCTAACCCTCCATT
The DNA here is from genome assembly GCA_903798385.1 of Fraxinus cuspidata. NCBI lineage: Eukaryota > Viridiplantae > Streptophyta > Magnoliopsida > Lamiales > Oleaceae > Fraxinus > Fraxinus cuspidata. The sequence goes on along the minus strand of CAIGRP010073915.1, from coordinate 14,739 downwards.
TAGTAAAATTTATAAATTACTTATTAACGTTCAAAATTCTTTTTCAACTATACATCAGTATAAATTCAATGACGAAGCTAGGACGTGGATCGGTGAAGCCCAATTTATTTATTAAAAATCTTCAAACACAAAATATTAAAAAAAATCACTTAAAAAATATTTCTCAAATTTCAATGAGAGATTGGGTTCCCACCGGCCCTCACCTCCCTCCGCCACTTTATGAACCCATGAGTGCTATAACTCATTTCTCTTTATTTATAAATTAAATTAGTCGCAATATGGAATTGAGTTTGTGGACAACACGCAAATGATGGCATGAATAGATGTTGCTCATATACCTCCTAATTAAATGATTTAATTTCAGAACTTGTTAATTATTATTATTGTTTCAGAGAATTATTCGTAATCGAATATCAGTAACTCACAATACATTTTTTATTTTCATTTTTTTAACAGTTTATGAGAAAGTCCTCGCGACATGAGCTACTAGACAGTTTTTTTCATGCGTAAAATTTGATTTTCAAATATATTAAAAGATAATAGAGGGGTCATACAATTGCATTGACTTACATGACTTGAATGTACATCCTTTTTCCACACAATAACTCCCTGTTTAAGGTGTCCACGGTTTGAAATGTTCCTTTTACATGAAAAAAAAAACAAAGAAAAACATTAAAAAAAAAAGAGAGAGAATTTCCCAATATTTTTCTAGTCCGAATTCAAAAAATAGTTTAATAATAGAAGAAGTCACTCACACGACACATCTCATTTCTTTAACATGTTAAACTTTCACTTTACCTAGAAATAATCAACGACGATGAAATTTGTCCATGGATTGCCACACATGTCTTGATACACACTACCGGATAATAGGCAAAATAAAAAATTTTGAACTTTTTTTCATTAATATTGACTGCTAATTTTGTTTAATTCAATTTATCGAATATTTGATTAATTATTATCTACTATCGACCCTTAAAATAGTCAAATTCGATTAGAGGTACATGTATGATCCTTGAGTTGAAAGGGAAACTGTGATTAATTTTTCAAAAGAACATGATAGGAATATTCTTAGACACGTCAAACATTATATATTTTAAGGTAATATCCTCCTGATATTCCTAAGCTTTCTTTAGTCTGATATCCATGTACCCAACCTTTTATTTATCAAGTGACGAAAAGACTAGTTCGAGATAAAAACTGTAATAGGCTTAATTTATCAAACTGTTTCTGTTTTCATTACCTTGTATTTAAATATTATGAACTCAAAATTTTGTTAACTATACGATTTCAAATTGCTCCAGGGGTGGTAAAAAGTGAAATTTTCAACTTAAAAAACGAGGTGGTTCGCGAGCTGCTTGACTCGCCCCACCATGGGACGAGCTTGTGCCCATTTCTTGAGTCGAGCATGAGTCGAGTCCAACAATAGGCAATCATATAATGATTTAAACACGCTTTTAAATCTCTAAAATTTTAAGTTGAACGAAATTGTAATAGTATTAAATTCCTGATTGGCGTATGTCTTAATATCCATTTTATGTTCAAACTTATTTTCAATCGCATATTTTATGGCCCTCATAATTTTTATCAATTTTTCAACCATATATTTCATCATATCAAAATCTACTTAAAAAAATTAATTTTTATCGAAGCGGGCCCACTTAAATGTTCTGATACTACTTAAATATCTCCAACAAAAAGCAAATTTGTAATTTCCTATATTGAATATTTAATTATTAGACCCTTGAAGACAAGTTTTGTGGTTAAAAACAAATAAGTGACAATGCCTTCCTACCAAGAAATTTCCAAACCCAAACTTTAGTTTGAAAAACAAATTAGAGTGGCCTAATGAGAAATTAATCAAATTCTATAGCCTAACGGCATATTTTATTTAGCCTTGGTTTGGATACATATTTTTAAACGATTTTTAAATTCAATCAAATTTGAAGATCAATTTTAATCATATATTCATGACTATTATTCATTATTATTTGAGATCTATTACTGTTCTTATTTATAAATTTATCAAACATTAACTCGTTTAATTCATGGGTACCTTAAATAATCGTAATTAATATATCAAATTGTTTGAACAATTACTAATTATTATTTTTGCCATAGACTTTTATTTAATTGAGGGAAATTGTATATAATTAAATATAAAAATTTTAAAAATTACATCAGTCTACCAAACCTCACATGCCGTACAACGTTTGCCCAGACACTTGGTTGTGCCTTGAGGTGCAGATCCGTGATGGTTTTTATATCCGCAGCGCAGACGATCCCAGCGCCGACGAAGAACTGACTTCCGCGCAAGCGGCTTTGCGACCAAACCCACATTTCAAATCGAAATCTTTCGTTTTTAATTCTCCCCAAGAAATCTCTCATCTTGATAATCATTTCTCATTTCGGAAATCTTTTCATAAAAAACTATTTCTCTGGAAATAATGATTTCCTATTCGCGTTAGCGCTATTTAGAAATTTAACTCGTGGGCCATTTTTCCTAATTCTGCACTTGGCCCGATGGATGCTGCTGGAACTCATAGAAAATCTTTTCGCCATACGGAGATTAATTGGGATAAGTAAGCTTTATCAATCTACCTTTTTTTACATTATTACCTGTTAATCATTAATCTGTTTGCTTATATATTTTGTTTATTATTTATGTGTATATATACGTAAAAATACACACATTTCCGTGATAATTGCTGATAATTTGATTATTGGGAAAACATTTTAAGTTAATCGATTTTCATTATGGAGCGGATTTTATTAAAGTGATTCCGAGTTGTTGCGAATGCATAATAAGGTGAGGTGTAGGTTTAATTACATGCCTAATAGGAAAATATTAGTGATTGTATATTTTATGTTTATGATGTGCATCTGGGAGAAATTATGGAGCTGAACATGGAGTAATTTCAAATTTAGTTGATGATAATATTTCAATTAGTTTGTGGATGGCTGTTCATTTGATAGTTTTAATTATGCACTCTATAGGAGGTTTTAGGGTGTTTTGTTGATTGCAAACATTTAATTTCACAAGTCTCGCTTATCAGCATTTAGACAATATGAACTTTTCCTGCAATGGAAATTCAATGAAAGATATTATCTTTCAAAAGGAAGGCATACTTTTTTGGGCAGCTCGGCTTAGGAGCCTTTGAATCAGAAGAAGAAATTATCAATTCATGTTCTATTTTCTTGTTTTCAATTATGAGATCTCAGATTATGTTGACAAACACTGCCATCGACTTAGATAATTATTCAATTAATTATTAGGAATGCCAATGATACACGAGAAACCTTCTATTATATGGCATTCTAAGTCTTTTAATAATCGAGGTTCTTGCCATGAAGACTGATGTATAGTTTTTCATTTTCATTTTATTAATGTTAGTGTCCTCCCTTGCAGGCTTGATAAGACCAAGTTCTATGTTGTTGGGGCAGGGATTTTTACTGGTCTTACAGTTGCACTTTATCCAATTTCGGTTGTGAAGACCAGGATGCAGGTTGCTTCACATGATGCTATAGAAAGAAATGCTTTTTCCGTCATCAAAGGTCTACTAAAAACAGATGGGATTCCCGGTTTATATAGAGGTTTCGGCACAGTCGTTACTGGAGCAATACCTGCTAGAATTATATTTCTCACTGCGTTAGAGACTACAAAAGTGGCTTCTTTCAAGATGATGGAAACATTCAAATTATCAGAGCCTACACAGGCAGCTATAGCAAATGGAATGGCTGGGATGTTAGGATCTCTTTGTTCACAAGCCGTTTTTGTTCCAATTGATGTGGTATGCTAGATCTGCATGTAATTTCAGCTGTTCTATTTTTTTTGTCCATCTTTTTGTTGTTTATTGAGGGGGTAATTTTGTAATTGTAAGCATAACCATGAATTGGTTCAAGTTCAACTAAATTTGAATTAGTATAGTCGAAATGCAAATAAATTACCTGATTGGTAAAGATTCTTTAAACTCATTTTCAATCACACATTTTCTTTTCTCAATAAAATAATTTTACACTTGGACACAAAACTTTTCCGTACTTTTTAACCACCGTTCACTTTTTAGAAAAATAAATAAAGTCAAAGTACCACGTCAAAAGGTAAAAGTATGTGTTCAATAAGTACAGTGACTTTATTTATTTTTCTTCTGAACTGTTATAGAATGCATGAGCTGGAACATAAGAACATTTGACATTTTATATAATGATTCTAATGAGGCATTGTATCTCTCATACCATCTTAAAAGTTTCCTGTTTTGGCTTACTGTTTCTTGCTACTTTTGTCGACCATTTAAAAGTTCAAAGTCCATTTAGTTGATCTTTTTTAACAGATTAGTCAAAGGTTGATGGTGCAAGGATATTCAGGCCACGCTACTTATAATGGCGGCCTGGATGTTGCTCGTAAGATTTTAAAATCTGATGGAATTCGGGGATTTTATAGAGGATTTGGTCTATCTGTTATGACTTATTCCCCATCAAGTGCTGTATGGTGGGCCAGTTATGGCTCAAGCCAACGCTTAATTTGGAGGTATACTATTTTGACCATCTGTTGGATTAGTCTCGAGTCAGCCTCTTTCTTTTGTGGTTTTCTTTATGCCTTCTAGTTAATGCTTTATCTCTATAATAATCTTAAAGAATAATTACTCCTTATCTCTAAGCAAATCTATACTGAACAAAAGTTGAGGTTATGCTATTAATTTTCTGTGTTTTATTCTCTCTCTTATTTCACACACGTGCATAACCTATTGTCAAGACTGGGTTATCATACAAAAATCTAATTAGATATCCAATACTATTGCAAGTGATATTAACTTTCACTAGTCAAGTATGATTTTGGTGATAGTATTAAAATAAAAGAAGGTTGAAAAGAATTTATATTTGGTTGCTCGCATTGGATATGGAAACAAATACCTGCATTTCGAGAACATTGGATTAATAAACACGAATCTTTTGATAACAAGGAATAAATGGATCTCATGGTTTATAGGACAATGTTTTATTGTGCAAAATCAGTTTTCTGCGGGTTTCTGTTTTCCTCTTTCAAGCTTGGTTATTCATTCTTGTGATATAATTCTCATCTCCGATGTTTCTGGCAGCCTCTTAGGTTATGGCACTGAGCATGATGGACCTGCTCCAACTCAAGGGACCATTATGTTGGTACAAGCTGGGGGAGGGATTTTCGCGGGTGCTACTGCATCCTGCATCACAACGCCATTGGATACTATCAAGACTCGCTTACAGGTACCACGGTTACTAATTCATCTCTAGTGTTGTTTCCAGTGCATTTGCTTGCTTTTGGTAAATTGTTGATCTCGTGCAATATGAACTTTTTTCGATATTATACTTCATGAACTTACTGTGGATGTAACCAATTTAATGGCTATTGCCATATAAGTTGTTATATAAAATTTATTTAGTTACATTCTTAAAATACTAAGAGAGCACACAGGGGGCCTCAGCCTCTTGTCAAACTGAAACTAAATGAATTATTGGAAAAGAGTTCCATAAATTATAACTAAATCATCATATGTGGTACACCCAGCAGATAGTGGCAGCGAAACTTGGCGAAGCAAGATGAAAATTACAAATAAAAAAGGAGCAAGCTTCAGTTTCTAATGTTACCTTTTGCATTCTTTATTTATTTAGCTTCTCTTACAGTTCCTGCTTCTATTCGATCATGTCATTATGGCAGCTTAGTTCACATTGTCTCTTTCCTCTTCCATCTTTAAGATTTCATTAGGGCTAGCCCCCTGGGACTGGGGAATAGAAGACAGGTGGATTATAGAGGTAGAGGAAAATCAAAGGTTTTTGATTTTCCAATGGTGAGCCTTTGCATATGTGAGGTCTTATTATCGTAGACCTCACTTCCTGAGAGTTTCTCAGCCTGGTCAAGTTCATAATATCTACATTCAAGCGTTCCCTGGAGACAAGGTGAAACGTCTATCTGGGCTTTGGAATTTGAAATCAGGAATTATTATGACATGATGGATTAATGCACCTCATCAAGCCTAGTTCTCTCTAGGAGTTCTCCTTTCCCTTTGGAGAGTTCTGTATGCTCTCCCTTCATCCGTGCGCCTTCAAATGAACTTGTGGATGGGAAACACTAACCAGAGCCATTGAGGACCAAGTAGTGTCGGTCTAGTTGCAGTAGAAATCGATGTTCACCTCATCAGAAACAAAAATTATTTTTGCGCTTTTAATTTTATAATCTTTCTATATGATGAACAATAGTTCAAATTCTCATCGTTATCATTTTGCAATTTGATTGCATCACTGGATCTAATTATTGGAGTTTTAGACATGACATGGTAGAATTGCAGATTAAGACTGTTTATGCAAGGCTCCTGAGTTGCAGATTAAGACTGTATGCAAGGCTTCTGATTTTAGTTCAACTTTTTTGGGTGTCATGCAGGTGATAGGGCATGAAAAGAAACCCACTGCTAGACAAGTAGTTAAAAATTTGATGGCTGAGGATGGATGGGCTGGTTTATATAGAGGTTTGGGCCCAAGATTTTTCAGCATGTCTGCATGGGGAACTACAATGATACTGGCCTATGAGTATCTAAGTAGGTTTCTCCCATTTCTCTTCTTTATTATTTTTTTCTCATATTGTTGTCATCATCCATGATTTCTCCATTTAGCGTGATAATGGACTTATGAATTCCTCAACATGGTATTTTCCATTAAACAGATATTTCTTGTAGCTTATGTTGTTTACCGCTGCATCCTGCTTTTACATTTTTGTCTGTCAACAATTATCTTTTGGGTTTGTCATCAGCGTCTCTAATACATGTTCTTACACTATGAAATCACAGCATAAAAAACTTCCGGGAAATTTATAGTATTTGGATGTCAGTAGTTTCATTTAACATTAGTTTAGTACATTTTTACATCATTGCTTTTAGATGTATGTACACAAATTTCTTTATATATTTTCGTCTTATTGTATGCCTACAAAACTAATTCTCAAGTCACTTTTATGACCATTCATTGCGATTTCCTGATTTGCAGAGCGGTTGTGCGTGAAAGATGATTAGGCTTATAGGTTACGACCCCCACAGGTGCATTTTTTAGGTGGCGGCAGAGATTTTGCTTCAACCTCTCCAACTCTAGATGCATTATCCGAGATATTATAGAAATGCTTACTTTACAGTGTACCGGCCTAACAGGAAGGTAGCCTTCTGTTACTATAGTGGAAAGCCAGCCAACAACCTTGTCCCTAGATTTAATATACTTGCCAATTTATACAACATTGATGCTGTAATTCTTTTTTATTCCAACACATTATTCTTAGTTCATGTAATTGAAACATTCTTAAGATGTAAAGAATATGTTGTTAATCAGAGATTTTGGCTTAATGTGACCTTATGTTATTTTCTGCAAAAATGAAGATTTGTTCTATAGTAGTGAGCAGCTTTGACTTTCTAGCAATATTTATATTTGGTACAGAATTGAAAAGGGTAAACCTAGCATCCTATTGGATTCATTATTCTATATACGACATTCAGAATTAGCTCGTGTCTTGTCTCGATTTTTTTCTTTCTGAAAATCGATTTTAAGTAACAATCATGTGGGTTCTGTTTGCATTTTATATAATGTTTTTGACGTGACAAATTATGACAGAAGAAATGTGATATTGCAAACGTCCATACCTTTGCTTTTATCGAAGATTTTGACCCTATTTGGATCTTCAACTAATTTTATAGTAATTTATTGAGGGGATACATTTTGTACTTTCAAGAAAAGTGTGTAGATACAGGTGTTATTAAGACGCTTGCTTTTCTGCTAAAAATCTAATTTCTGGCAAATCAAATAGGGGCTTGATCTGAATTTTTTGTTGCCACAAAAATATCATTTTGGATAATGTTATTCATTATTAGTTGTGATTAAAAGGTAGTAAACCTCTAATTCGTTGTCAGATGATCAAAACGATGAATATGATTATTCATCATTTTTCCTTTCAAGTTTTAATTGTTGCTTTAAATAATAATATTTTTCTTAAAAAAACTCTACGAATTCTACCGTCTAATTATTCCCGAAAACATATCATTTTGCATTTACTATAATTTTTGAAAATTTATTCACAGAAAAAAAAAAAATCAAATATGTTGATATATAGTCATTACTTGAAGAATGAAGAACGACTGAAATGACAAACAAAAAAATAATGCATTTAAGTTTCTGTTTTCAACCCATATATTTACTGCCTGGTCATAAGTAGAGAGAGAGTACAAACACTAATATTGTGCATGTTTGGTTTGTAGAGGCATTTGTGGACCGTACCACACGGTATATGAATCAAATTATTTGTTTTTGTTTTAATATTGTCCAATGTACTTTAAATCACAATCCACATTTTAAAGCATATTTGAGAGTGGCTTATAATCGATTTATATTATAAATAAATAAAAATGAATAGTGAATAAGTATGCAATATTTGTGAATTTCACGAAATGCGTGAATAAAAAGTGATTTGATTGATTATAAACAAGTGAGCAATGCAATAGATTCAATGCTTATTCGTAAATACAAATTGTTCAAACATTGTAAACACTTTGACGATCTTCAGGTATCCCGAGAACACAGATTTTGATAGTTGCAAGGTCGTTTTATAGTACTTGCTATCCAGTCCGATGCAACTACACAGTGAGGCTTTTGCTTGTTATTAGCGTTGTAAGAAATTGGTTTTGTAGCCAAAATCCTTCTACTTATTTCGGATTCAATCAGAAACTCTCCATCGTCATTAGCAACACATTCGGCTATCGTTGCATTGCACCTCAGCCCTCTCTCGGGGACGGCGGCACCGATACTCAAACAATTGGCTCTTTCGGAGCGGCAAAAAAGGCATGCTTAGAAAAGTGCTACAATGCAGAAGTCACTGGAAGTTCTCTTGAAAATAATTGCCATTAGTATGATTTGCCACAGGAATTCATGCAGAAGTAGAGGTCTTTATCTAGTAATACAGATAATTTTTAACTTATTTTTGGTTTGTGCTTTTTCATTTTTCTATATTAATTTTGCCAGAATGAAGAACCTTGGTGGTTAAATGCGTCCATTCCCCCTTCAATTACTTAGCAACCCCTTTCCATAGGGTGGATTGATAAAATATATAAATCCAAGTATTCATGACAAGGACATAAAATTGACTAGAAATCCAAGGAAAAAGTTGGAGAGGTAAGTAGTACAATGAGCAAAGATTCATAACCTTAAGTACAATAAAAAATGCGTGCACCCAATAAAAAATGCAATATAATTCATCTTTTTTTCCCTCATAAAACATAAACATAAACCTTTTATGCTTGGTCGGGCATTCTTTAAGAAAATTTCATACGCTAAAACATCAACATACTTTGTATTAAAAATTCTAGTTACATGTTAAAAGGCCAACTTTGTTAAGAAAAGTAATATAAACCCTTATATAAGGGTTTTTGTCTTTAAGTTCATGTTTGGTTTGGCTAAAAATCATATTTTTATTAAAATTTGATAGTAGTTGATAAAATTTGTGATTGAAAATGAGCTAAAAAAGAGTTAAAAAATCGGGGCCAAACAGAAACTTATTTGTTCGATGTAAAATAAGAAAACATTAAAATATATATTTTTATAAAAGATTAAAATCTTGTTAGTCTATTTGACCCATATTTTCTAAAACTCTATTTTTTTTTTTTCAAACTCATTTGCATAGATAAAAAAATCTCGTATTTGAACACATAACTCTTTTTCTGTACTTTTTTTTTTTTAACTACACATTTTCAAAGAAGCAAAAAGAACACTCCCCCGGAAAACAAAAACTGAAACATTAACCATATGGTGCCTGTGGAGAAGATCAAACTTCAAATATATTTATACAAATACCATTACGACTTGCTAATGGAGCCTGAAGAGATCAGGTTGTAATAGACAAGAAACACAATACAAATTGCATTATTTATGGACATAAACTGCGAAGGACAAGCTTCAAGTAACCAACAAAAGAAGACGATAGTAATTAATAAAACACCGTCAGTGCACATTGCGAAAGCAGGTATGGTAATTGCATTGTCGGTTTGCGATGATCTTGTTCTTCATTCCTATGCAACTACCATAAATATCCCGATCACAGTAAGACTTTTCGCCGATCAAGCTGCCATACGTATTTGGTTTAGTAAACATAATCTTTCCGCTTATTTCAGATTCCATCAGAAACTCTTCTCCATCAGCAGCAACACGCTCACCTATTGTGGCATTGCACCTTCGCCCCGCGCTGCAGTCACCACCACCCTCGGCGCTGCAAACGAGGCATGCTATGAAGAGGGCTAATGCCAAGTAAAATAATGTCTGATTCGTGTCAGTTTTCATTCTCAAGCACTCACTCTCTCTAGGTTCAACTCGACTTCAGTGTTTTTAAAGAGGAATACAAATTTCTGATAGGTGGAAATTTTGGATAAGAAATAAATGGCTATCCTTAGGAGCCTCCAATAGCTTTTCAATAAAGCTAACTAGTCGACATCGAGCTCTAAATGAATTATGTAAAAGTATTAAGTTGTTTAAGTAAGAAATGTAGCTTAACTTTTTTCTCTATTTGAATGAGTTTAGTTTAGTTTTATGACAAATCAAACTAGCTATAACAAAATTTTAATATTATGTTCGAGTTTCTTAAGATGTTTTTGTATGATTTCGATCTTTTTTTTTCTAATCTGTCGCAGGCTTGTAGCGGATCTACTAAGATTGTTGTCAAGAAGAAAATTCAGTTCCCGTACAATTCCAAAACCTAGTTAAGGATTTCATCACCAACAAGAAGTAGTTAAGGATTGTTGCAGGCTTGTAACTAATCTAATTGGATTGTTTCTTAAGACATTTCTATGTAACATGTTTTAGAAGTTTAACTTAGACAATAACAAGAAAAAATTGAAAACCTTATCCTAGTCTAGTGCACACTTACATGTTATGATACTCTTGCCACGTCAAGGAGCAAAGTGAACCTTGGAAAAACCAAGTCTACTAGGCTCAGTTTGGTCCTTTGCCTCGTGGGTCGGGGACGAATTTGGGAGGAATAAAAACATTTTCAGACCGGACTAATATTAAAAATTACATATAAAAAGTTTAACATAAGCAAATTCTTTGTACACATCAAAAATGAAATGGCTACATTCACCCCCTGGGTCAATCAAGCCGTCGACGAGTCCTTGACCCGGTTCTTTTTTAAAGAATTAATAAGAAATTAAATAATTCAAAATAAAAGGAATGTGACCCACGAGCCCAACCAAGCCGACTCAGTGAAAAAAGGGTGTCCGGCTTGATCCATGGCTCGTCTCAAAATAAGCTCCAGTCATCTATGGACGAGACGCTGCAGGCTCAGCTCATTTGACACCCCTGAAAAGCACCCACCTTAGCAAACAAGGAACACATTACACATTGCATCATTTGGAGACAAACGGTACAGAACAAGCTTACAGTAACAAAATTAACGTAGATGCAGGGTCGTTTGTTGAAGATTTTTGTTTGTTTTGTGCAACTTCCGTATACATCTCTGTTATAGAAGGCACTTCTTTTATTTAGCGAGAAAGTGATAAATTTTCCTACGCTACCCAAAATTTTTCTTCTTATATCTGATTCCATTGAAAATTCTTCGTCATCAGTAATGCAGTCGGTGATTCCGGTAGCATTGCACCCGGCTGTGGTGCTGGAGCTGATAGTGAAACAGTGTCTTGTCGGCACATTTTGGCTAAGGTATGCAAGAAAGAGGGCTAATGCCAAGTAAAGAGATGTCTGCTTCACGTCAATTTTCACTCTCAAGATTCCACACGATTGATATGCTTTATGCTTGAAAATTACAATCACTTGTGCAAATTGGTAAGTATGGCCAAGAAACAGATGGCTACCCTTAAGTGCCCTCAGTAAATGACTTGGGTCTTCGTCTTTATTGGTATAGCTACGCGCTGACTAATATAACATCAAGCTTTAAATTAGTTTGGTGAAGTAATAAGCCTTGACTTCTACCCTCTATTCAAATGTCGAACTTTAAAAGCAAATTCAACTCCAAGTGCTTGACTGCTTGTAAGTTGTAAGAAAGGGTTCATGCAAATTTGTTTCATCAAAATGGACACAATGATTCAGCTCAAAAGAGAGGTTGGAGTATCAAATAATGAGATGGAATAGGAAACTTGATAGGATCAAACAATGAGATGGAAGATAGGAAACTTGATGGGAGGTTCCGCCAGTCGATTCTAGGCCATATAGTTTTTCCTACGGGGATCCTTTCTACGAATTCGTCGTGTATGAATGTTGAAGCTTTACGGTGTTTGAATTTGTCATATAACAGTGACTATATTTGTTAGAAAATGTATATTTATTTGTTTTTGGTATATAGGCGAAATCCCTCTTAAAACTAGAAGAAAATATCTCGAAAATCTATATTTAAAATAGGGTAACATTTGTTTCAATGACTACAAGTATTGAATCCTATAACCATCCATTTCAGGTTTGCTAATTGCTGCACTATTTGAAGGCAAGACTATGCAGAAGTACTGATTGATTTAATGGCATAATCCGGCAAAAGATATGGAGAGAATTTTAGTATCAGGCATCTATGACGGCCATGCGTGGCATTGTGTCAAAAATCAGTTTGTAACTTGATGCTGATTTTACCGTCTCCACATCTGTTTCTATTGAGTACAAGGAATCCTCTGAATAGAATTAACCTTTAAATACACGATATACTCATAGTTTTATAATTTTACTAAAATTTTAAGCTTTTAATATTAAACAAATTACAAAGATTAGTTACTCTAGACCATGGAAGAGTAAATGGCACATGGTTATCTTCATACTTATTATGTTCCAACCGCCCTTATTGTTCCCATTTCTCTTCAATAGCAACACAGAAGTCTGAAATTTTATTCATCTCATTCTCCAGTAAAATATTGCTGGCTTTGAGGTCTCTGTGAATAATTTTCAATCCTGATTCTTGATGAAGGTGAAGAATGCCACGAGCAATACTAATGATGATTTTGAAACGAGTTTGCTCATGCTTGACTCCAATGTAATTCAAGATTTTAATGAAACTTGAGCCTGAATTTATTAATTACAAATGCATTCATGCTGTCCTAAGTCAATTACTATGATAAGCCAGACTCAATAATGAGCTTTAATTTGAGTGGCATATATATACTTTTACATATGAATTGCAGAACATCTAAATATCTGCCATAGTTTTATAAATGGCCTTCATTGAAAATAAGAGATGAAAAATTTCAAGACATTTGCATCCATACATACATGCACATACAGAGGACTTATACGAGCCCTGTCTCATATATACAAGCCAAAATATCAAGGGCTCGCTCGGCTACTCTGACCAAGAAAAAGATTTTGAAGGAAGCTTTGTTGTATTAAACAAACGTAGAAGAGAGAGATATATAATATGAAACTGCTCTTATTTTTACTTACTGAGGTCGACCTTGGTTGCTGAAAAGCCTGTTGAAATCACTTTCAATATCTGATATTGAGAAGTGGACCAATTCTCTTCTCTTGGAAGGTTTTGCCCTATTCCAGATTGCATCCCACGGCCTCATCCATAATAGCTTATAAATATTGGTTTTTCCCCTATCCGAAGGTGTGCTTCTACCTGAAGGCAAAACATTCTGAACCACTTCACTTTTGGTTCTTTCTTCCGAAGGAGGTGAGATATTCTGCTCATCTACAGAGGAGATTTCTTGTACCCCAGTACTAGTTAATTTGATAGTTTCCCTTGAACAAGGCTGGACACCATCAGAAGTAGTCATCTTTGAAACAGAAGACTTCGAGCTCTCCTGTTGCTTCAAAGCAATCTCAAGTTGTACCACAACTTGAGCCATTGTAGGCCGTTTCTTTGGTTCATTGTGCAAGCATCTTTTAGCAACTTCCACAAATGTCTTCAGGTAGCCATGTGATATTTGTCCCCTTAGACTTGGAGCAGCAATCTGATCAATGTTTCCCTTACTGATGCAATCTTGAGCCCACATAATGAGACTCTGTTTATCCTCGGCAACTGTTGGAAACACTAGTGGTCTTCCACACAATCAGGGGCGGACGCAGAAATTTAAAGTTAGGGGGCACAATTGAACTTCCAAAGAAGTTGGAGAAATTTTACAATCGAAAATTTACTTCCAAAAAATCATACCCCATGTAATTTTGCATCCGAGAATTTATATGGGTTATGACTTTTTCGGATGTGAAATTTCGAAAAAAATTTATGTCTTATTCCATATAAAATTTCCTAATACAATGATGAAAATTATATTCTGAAATTTATATCGCAAAAATAATAAATATTAATGAAATAATTTATTTAGAAAAATACGAGTTAGACGTCTTTCTCGAAGATTCACGTTTAACGTATTTTTAACTATTTTCAATATCTGTTTGGACTATTCGACATGCCCATAATGTAGTTCTCGAAATAAGTTTTGAGATAACATAAACAATTTGTAAGTTCGATTAGCATACAATCGTCAGAAAATTTTTAAAATTAGCATGTTATCGAAATTCAAATTTATTGTGATTTTGTCCACGTTTGGTGGAGATTAAAATTAATTTTTTAGTAAATTTTGATAAAAGTTAAATAGTTATGAATTCCATGAAATATGTTATTAAAATTAATTGTTAACTTCGATTTAAATTTAAATTTCAATCGATACCAAACATGACTTTACTAAAAAAAAAAAAAAACTCAAAAGTTGGGGGGCACGTATCACTGGAGTTATCTGTGGCTGATTGGATCTC
>CAIGRP010073895.1:0-20136 GCA_903798385.1 Fraxinus cuspidata | reverse complement strand
CCCGCTCGACGAGCTGCTCGCCATTGGCGAGCCGAGTGGGCTCGGCTCGTCTTCTGAGCTAGCCCGCTCGCTCGAGCTCGGGCTCGTTTTTTACGAGCCGAGCGGCCGAGCCGACGAGCGGCTCGGCTCGTTTGCCATCTCTACTCATATTTCCAAATCCTCGCAAGAGATGTTGGACAAAGGTAAAAAGTAGTAGATCACTTACATTAATAACCAAATCAAATTAAACAAAAGACAATTTAATAATAGCTGAAAATTAAAGAATATGGAAAAATTATAACACAACCTAAAGCCTCAAAGTTTTAGAATATAGGGAATTGTAAAGGAATACCACGGATAAAAATTCCAAGATTGTGCACATGAACCCAACGAGTCAGAGTGACTCAATATAGCTCAACGATGAATCAAGAAAACTAGCAGGAGTCAACTCTACTCATTAGTACTTGGGACAAGTCTCAGTCAAGAACCAAATCGCCTAAACCAGTAAAAAACACTAAATTTTTAGATCAAAGGTGAGTCAAAAGTATTTTTATCACCAGGAAGTTCAAGAACCCTCAAGAAAGTAATAGATCTAAACCCGGAAGACACAAAATCTTTAAAAGATCAAATCAAAAGTTGAATCTAAGGTAGATTGTAACAATACTTTTCAGAAAACACTATTTGATTTTAAAACCTCTTCAAAATTTTCAAGATTTAACAAATTTGCAAAAAATTTAAAAATAAGGTTTCAAGAAAAACAAAAAACCGAACACATGAAAATACAAGTTCAGACTCTCATACCACTTGTTGGTCTCAGAATCACTAAATAACAACACTTTGTAAAATCTTAAACTTGCAGAAACATAAAATCGTAGAAAATAGAAGATCAACACAGATTTTTCACCCCTTAGAGCCCGAATGTTCAGCCAAAGGCCTAATCATCACATTGAGCATCTATTAAGTAGATATCACTCGAATCCACTAAAAACACTAAGATCAATTACTGAATGTATGAAGAATTAAGTTTTCACTAGCCTCTCTAAATATTGCAACAAGAATATAATTCTTACAATCTCTCAGATCACACACTAATTTAGGGATGTCAACGAGTCGAAACTTGATATTCGAGTTTGACTCGAGTAAAAAATAGTTCGGACTTTTTTCTTGTCCGAACTGAAGCTCGGCTAAAAAATTTAGGTTAGACCCGAGTCGGCTCATGATTTTTTTTACTATAAATATCAGACTACTTAAATTTTATTTTAAAATTTTTTAGCCCTATTCGTCACAGGCCAAAAATAGCCCGTGACATGAGCCGGCCTGTTTTGCTCATCGAGCCACACGGGTAGGGCTAGGGCTAGGGACGGGCTCGAGCCAACGCCCCAAAATCGGGCTCGGCCAGGGCCGCGAGCTGGGCTGACTCGGGCTTTTCCCTGGTCGAGCCATGAGCCGTCCGAGCTGGCGAGCGAAATTAACATCCCTGCACTAATCACAATCAAAACTATCTCACTAAAAGATTTACAAATGTTGAACACAAAGAAGGAAGTATCTAGGATCACACAGAGAGAATGAAGAAAACCCCAAGACACAACACAATGTAACTTAACCAAGAGAATGACATTTGGGAGGCTTATATACTTAACTATTTAGATCGAGATCAGCAGCCATAGAGAGGCCAAGTATAGGGTAAAGATAAATCAGAACAAGTATTTATACGTGTTTCATCACGCCCTTAAGCAATTGGATTGGAACTCAATTTAAACAGTATTAGACCTAATCAGCCAGCCCATATTGACTACACATCAATATGTTCGCATGAGAAGTTAGTAGTTTTTTTTTTTGGAACTTTTTTCTCTTTTATTTGGTCAATTTACTTGATCAAAGGGCAACCATAATAAATTCCCAAAATTTCCCCAAAAAATAATCCATAACTATCTCATGTACAAATGGAAAATAAATAAGATATGTTAATTCAAATATTAATTACATTTTAAAGGTACAAAATAACAATCAATATTATTGTATCATATCTTTATATTAACTCACAATAATCTTTTCTATCTTTCATAACAAATTAATAATGCTATTTAACATAAGTGACGTGTGTAGCACTAGTTTATGTGGTGTGGGGAAAGTGCCACATTATTCCAATTAAATGGTGATGCATTTTTATACATTAGACAATGTGATTATAGCTTCACCATCATCTAAACTGAGTACTGGACATTACTTGTCCTATATTACATTACTTTCCTAATTTAGGAACACTACAGTAAAAGAGGAGAAGAGGAGAGAAATCTAGTGGTCTTGGATCTTCGCATAATCCAAGTTCACTTTGCCATCTACTGTATTACTGAGCTGTGTTTCTACATATTCTATGTATTTCAATGGCCGATACAGTGGACGCCCATCTCTTTGTACTAATGGTGAAGCTGGGCCAACAATGGCATCTGGTGCTGGACCATTGGGTATAACAACTGAAATTCTTGTTTCTTGGTTATTCACAACAGCTCTATGCTTCACACTCTTGTATTTCCCATTGCTGAATATCTGCCAACAAACACCATTTGATTTGATATGTAAAGTAAAAACTATCCTAATTGCAAGCATGTTTGGCTAAGCTTTACGTAGCTTTTGCTGTTTTTTTGCAGTTAGCACATGTTCAAAGTTGATTTTTCGCGGTAGAAGAAAAAAGATTTACCTCAAGCTGATCGGCAGTGTTAACTAGAATGGAATTCTGAGGTGAATTTGTATTAAACCACTTCCCATTATGTTGTATTTGTAGTCCAGCCACTCCATTGTGTATCAAAAAGGTCAAAAGACCATGATCTGTATGTGGTGGGAGCCCAATAGCTTGATCTGGCTGTGGACAAGGTGGATAATAATTTGCAGCAAATAGTTGGAACATTGAGTCCAACTTTAGGATTTCTTCCATATATCCTTCTTCCAATCCAAGGTTTTCAGATATCACTTGGAGTAATGTTCTTGCTACAAATCGGCTTCTTTTTGCATACTCAAATATAATCTCCCTACGACGAAATACAAACAATTAACTTGATAAGTTATATTATAATTATTTGAGCTGTGCCCCTCCTAAGTTTTTATTTCTAATGTGAATAAGTATTATACCTAAAGTTTTGAGGTTTATCTGGAGAATGAAATTCAGGATGGACATAGGATTTTATAAAATCCCTCCAGAGGAAAATCTTCTTGTCTGAAGTAGTTATGGCACTGCCACTGTCATACTTGATTGGATCAGAAACATGCTTCGCTTCATACTTTCGCTTATCCTCCTCTGGCAAATCGAAAAATTCCAAAGCCCCTTCTATTGTTGCTTTCATTAAGATTTCCGATATCCCGTGGTTTACCAGCTGCAAGAATTAACAAGTACAAATTAATGCATGCACTATTTGTGAACAGAAAAACACAGTACTCAATGATACTGGATAGTATAACGAACAAAAATTTGAGAGAGTTTATATTGTACCACAAAAAAGCCCCATTCTTCACAAGCTTTACCAAGTTCTTGAATGACTTTGGACCTTTGATCAGGATTTCCAGAGGTGAGTAAAGAGAAATCAATGATTGGGATAGAATCAGAATTTGAGCCTGTGGGTTCATTCACAAATGAAAATTCAGAAGGAACAGACCGAAGATCAGTAGATTCAGCCAGTACTTTAACACCAGAATTCATGTCAGATGGTTCTACAGAAGTTGGTACTGGTTGCTGAGGGTGAGGGAGGTCAGTAGCCATTGCTGCCATTTTTCTGCCTGTACTTTTGTCTAGTTCCAATCCAGACTTAAAAAGGTTTTGGTTCTGCAAATGAAAAAAGTTTGGTTCTATACATAGTGGTGGACCAGTGGCCTTTACTCGTATTAATTGACCGTTTCATAAAAAAAACACAACATATTTGTACAAGTACAATTCTTTCTTTTTCTTTTTCTTCTTATTATTATTATTATGATCATCAAAGACATGACATGTAGACGTTATTAATAAATGTATGGCGAGATTGAAATTTTGAATTACATTGTCTAAAACTTGTAGAATATAAACAGGAGAATATCATTTCAACACTTAACACAATGCTTATGAGAAATTAATTTACAAGCTTACCTTTTGAATTGTTGGCATGACGCAGAGATCTAAACTCACGTGCCCATTCACACGATCAATTAGTAGCAGTATTTTAAAAGCAAAAGGCGTGATTAAGACGATAAGATCAAACTTCAAGTTTTTATGACTTGAGCTGAAGTACGCGAAGTCTAGTACAAGCCTAGAGTATAAAATCTTGTTATATAAGAAAATTTCAAAATATCTTAATAGAAATCGTAATATAAAATAATTTTTGAAAGACTACATAAGCAAAACCGTAATCAAATCAAAGGAGAAAATAATACCATAAAAGACTAAAATTTTAGAATTAGTAAAATAAGTCATATTTTCATATTATGGGCTATGTCACCCACGTCAATCTCTAAAATTCCTTCAGAAATTTTATTGGTATATTTCTTGAGAATAAAATAGATAAATTTAATTTCTAACAAATTTCCCTATGGAAAAATTCTGTTTGAAGCTCAATTTGCAAATTCTGTCTTTAATAACAAAAAAATATGAAAGAGTGCTTGTTGGTGATTCCCGATTCCACAGATTTTTTCAAAATATTTTTTATCACTATGTCCAGCTAAATTTTTCTCGAAACTCACTTTCAACCACACACACTCCTATAAAATAAATTTATACGCAAGCCCCTAAACTTTTACATATTTTTTAATCACACATTCTCCAAAAAATTAGTATTCTAAAACACATCCTCCAAAAAAAATGAGGCTCAAACATGGGTTAAGAATCATAAATCATAGTGACGGTATATATATATGAATTTAAATGGAGGACAGCGCTGTCAATGATCGCCCATCGACCTCCCTATATCATCGTCAAGAAGATTTCATGGATCAAATTTTTGAGCATGTTTTAATTTTTGAAAATAAATAAATTAAATATACACCTAAAAAGCAGCATTCGGACCAATATAGATTCGGACACTAGATCCCTCCTCTCTATGCCTTGGTCAACCAATATTTTTCCATAGCAAAATTGGACTTCGGAGAAAAATAAATCAACTTAAAATATATGCCATTTTATGTTCATAATATATGTAGTATTATAATAATTGTATATTGATAATTGTTTTGAAAGAAATTCTGGCCCTTATATCATTGTTAAATTTTCTCGTCTAAAAGTTAAGTTGATATATAATGTACGAACACGTGTTTTATCTAAATCAAGAAAAACAAATTTTTTTGGGTAGATTTTCTGGTTTCAACTTATTTTCGAATTTATAAATGCTTTCAAATGGACGGTAACATGTCCAGAAAATTTACTCAATAATATCAAAATTGATAACGAAATGTATTTAAGTTGAAATTGATTGCTTTCTAAAACCGTTGTGTGTATTGATCAAATATTAATTTTCAACATTATGTGTAATGGATTCACATTCTATTACTGGAAACTTAAATAGACATCTTCAAATTACATCGACGATAAAAGTTCATCAGTCACTCCTTTGAATTAAATATCCCGACCTCCTGAGTCTTGGTGCAATGAACGCATAACTAGTTAAGTTTTACTCTTAATAACACTAGAGTATGTTTGATTGACTTTATTTTCAATGAAAAATGTCATTTTCACTCAAATTCTTACTTTTGAAGTGTTTGAGAAAATATTTTCCAACTTTTAGTCGTGATCATATCCACTCACCAATAAGAAATGAACAACAGTAATATTTTCTAGGTTGAAAGCTAAATCAATCTAACACGTTTAATTAATAATTTTCATACAAATAAGTTTTAGACAATTTAATTGTACTTTTTTTTAATAGCCATTGTTCTCTTAATAAAATGGTTGTCATTTTATAGGTAAATAATAATAATAATAATAATAATAATAATAATAATAATAATAATAATACGAAGGAAAGATTAGGCTAAACGATTCTAAGTATTGTGGTGAAACCGAATAAGAATAAAAGGTAACTTGCGTTTGGATTCGCTTTATGTTAGCCTAGTTCTCATGACTTAAGAAGATGCCTCACTAATCAATTATATCTTTTTTTTTGGTACATAATAAATTTACTAGTGAGATGCTACACCTAATCCAGCGTGACATCCAAATATATAAAATTAAATTTTATTGTTATTTCAGTACCAGAATTCATGCAGGGTTTTTTTAAATGAATAAACAACTTAAATAATTGTAGATGATACGTCGATACATGCATAAGTATTTATGTTTTTCATTAAAAATAAAAACATAAAAATATGTACTTTATGTTGGTCTCCCTTATGTGATTGGGTGTAGCAAGAAAAGAGTCTTTAGGGGATTAAGAAGAGGGCGTGGAAGATGCTCCAAGTATGGCGCAAGAACTATTTTTCCGTTGGTGGAAAGAAAATTCTAATCAAAGCAGTGGCTCACGACATATAAAATGTGTGTTCCCTAGTTGCCATCTAATTATGTGATTAATTAAGTCGCTTGGTTGTTTGGAGTCAAGAAAGAAAGAAGGTCGTGGCGAACACTTACATTTTGAGCTAGGGAGCACAATCAAATTGGCAAAAAATTCGTCATCGGTTTGCCAACCATGGCTCGAATGTGGTTTATTCACATTATTGGATTGAAATTTTCAATGACCTTTTTCTGAATCAGTCCTTCTCATGGCTTGGTGTTGAGACATTTCAGACTCATATTCAATGCTGTTATAAATTATGTATTTCTCAATTAGTTCCTAGTGAAAGCAAATATGAAATCCTGTGGATAATTAATGAAGAGAAGAAGAGATAAAAAGAGATATATTACAAAGTTATTAAATAAAGTTGATTGCCGATATATTTAATTTATTTATTTATTTCTCAATATATTACAAGTTTATTAAATAAAGTTGATTGCCGATATATAATTTAATGTAGAGGGGGTGAAATATTAAACGATGATTATTTTGATTTACAAGTTTTAATTTTATTTTTCAAAATATATAATTTTTCACAGCCACATGTGTGAGAGGGTTTGCTTCTCAATCTGAGTCTACTCCAAACCCCAAATATATTTTTTAAGAATTCCATAAAACAATAGCAATTATAACAAATTCCCTATAAATATGTCACTGGTAATGAGGGCACCATCTTTGACAGCTTCAACAGAGAATTAAGTAACAAAATATTCTCCAAAGGGAAATTTTGTAGCTTATTAGGGTTTGGGAAGGTAGCTTCCGTGCCTTTAATGCTTGCCGAAATTTATGTGAATGATCTTGATGTAATAAGGTAGTCGAGGCTCGAAATGATGCACCACCTCAGCTAAGGTTCCACGTAGAGACGAGTCAGACGACCTTCCATGACCTCGGGGAGGTGGTATAACTTGCTGCAAAAGTAATTCGAGGCAATTAGTCTCCTATTGGAGAAGACGTCTTCCACTTCAATTCTAAGAGATCTTCTGTACAAGATCTTCCTATGATTGATGTGTCATATGCGCAATAGACACCTCATAATCAACTTGTTAGTCTACTTTTTAGCATTCAAGCCAAAGCAATATGTAGGCTACTTGTCAGAAATATTAAATGCCCCTGAACATCTGATTGGTGCAGTGACACCTAAAAAGATACACCTTAGCCAAGGATGAGATCGCATGTC
Source organism: Fraxinus cuspidata (assembly GCA_903798385.1). Classification (NCBI taxonomy): domain Eukaryota; kingdom Viridiplantae; phylum Streptophyta; class Magnoliopsida; order Lamiales; family Oleaceae; genus Fraxinus; species Fraxinus cuspidata. The sequence continues at coordinate 12,477 of CAIGRP010073895.1, read as the reverse complement.
TTTCCATCCTCTTATACTATAAAAATTCACACTTAGTCATTTGAAAGTAATGTAATTTTATACTTTCAACGGTAAGATTGCTCTCTCTCGTTTTGTTATCTTATAAATCCCCGAGCCCGTGCCCTAACACGGCTCACTTTTTTCGTTCATCCCACACTCATATATACTCATTTGGTTGACTGACTTGACCGTCGCAATACTCGCGATCGCCACCACCAGAGAAGGCCATGTGCTTCTAACGATTTGACCAAGTGTACAGAAAATTATCTACATGGATATGAGTGGAGCTGGAATCTATTTAATAACATCATTCGTATATTCTCTGAGATCAACAAAATGCTTTGACTATCGTCATTTAAATCAAACAATTTTACCTTTGTTATTGTAAACAATACATGATCCTAGCCACACAAAAGAGTATGTTCATATTCCTACTTAGGTAAAATTATTTTCTATTAGGTCTAAAGTGTTGGCAAGTTTCGTGTCCAAAATATCATTGAATCGATTTGTAATTAAGGTCGAGGTGTCGGGTATTTGTAATTAAGAGGTTTACTTACCTTAAATTCTTAATAATTTATTTATTATTGGACTAGCAAATGAAGATGTCCCTAGCTGCCGAGACAAAGCGTCATGAGTCCTATATCATTGCCATTTATTTAGGAGCTTGAGCATACTCATTATTTACTTATTTTTTTAACCACATACATATATCTTAAATGTTATGTCACACTACTTTTATATTATATTATATTATTTAATTTTAATTTATGAAATATATGAGAATATTAATATGATTAACAATGTTACCTTAATCACGTCTATGAAATAGAAATAAAATTAAGATATACCAAAAAGGGTTATTTCCTTTAAATTTCTAAAGAAATTATGCTTTGAATTAATGCAAGTTCGGCTCAATAATTTAAAATTCTTGTAAATGGAAAGTGCAATGAATCATCAAATAACAAAATCAAACTCATAATAACATAGGCATTTTCGGTCCAATGAAATTGAACTAATTAAGCTTCATTGGTTTTCTTTAATCTAATTACTAACTATACCCACTAAAATTAATTATTTGGGTAACTTCATTTTTACTCCTAGATATCAATTAAATGGACTACTAATCTGAGCAACAATAACTTTAACGAACCAACTACTGAGTCTTTTATTCGGGTCAAGAAGAATTTTAAATGATTATCTATGAATTAAATCACTAGAGGGGTTTAAAATAGAAATAATTGAGACAATGAAACATAATAAAAAAATCTTATCTTAAAATCCCGTTACATGACTAAACATAGCTAAAAATTTCCTCGTTTAAATTGATATAAAGAAGAATATGAAATACTAAAATAAATATATTCACATGGTTCGGAACATATAAGTATCAAGACCAATATCCATTTTATATAAACGACTCATGATATTTATATGCATATTGACAACATTATTCTAAAAAGTATATAATAAAACAATTAAAAGAAACTAGCCTCGTTATTTATTGAGGAATGATTACACACACCCTTGCATCGTTCATGTTCCTTAAAGTCGTTTTCGATTTGGTGTTGGAACGATGATTATTAACAATTTTCTAAACTACAATAAAATTATAGAAGTGGGGAGAGAGTTGAATGATTTATGGTTATAAGAGATAATGAATGATTTTCATTTTTCAAACAATACAACTGAAATGTGGACCAGCTTTGGACGTCTTCTACCTTAGAGATAGAAACGTTAAACTTTAATCTGCTAAATCAAGGCCTTCAAATCAGAAAAGTCAAATTTCAATTTTTGGGACATTCATTTACGTTAATTATATACAAGAAAGTAGGAAATCACATTTTATTTCCATTAATTTATTGAATTGCCAAATTAAGGTATAATTATCAATTAAATTAATAAAATTGACGGACAAATGAATGCTTTATGTCCGTTCTAGAAAAGGAAAGAGTAATTATATTACCATCACGAATTTTATTAGTTACACCACAATCTTAAGTAATTTTTTTATTTACTTAAATAACCTTCGGTTAAATTACATAAATGGGTTTTAATATATTTTTTACAAAAAAGAAAAGCAGATCTCAAAAAATAACAGTTCAAAATGTATATATTTGATTATACATGCAGAAAGGAAGAGGAAAACGATTCAAAAACCTAACGAGAGAAATCTAGAAAAGACAAAAAAAAAAAAAAAAACATGTTTGTATGATAGAAACGTAAAAATGCTTTTTTCACACAAGAAACAAAACTCAAATCCCACAAAAGCAAAGGCAAAAAAAAAAAAAAAAAGGTATAAACAAAGTACAGAAATGAGATTTTAATATATTTATTACATAGTCAAGTTTGTGTCTTCCAAAACTTTTGAGAGAGGCCATATGCTTGCTTAGTCAAGTTTGTGTCTTCCAATTAATCTAAAACGGATGAAAAAATGAGGATATTGAGATGATGAGTACACTAAAATATGTATATTTTTTTATTTTTAACTTTTATTGAATTATGAGTATAATTGTAAATTTGTTGTGGTGTACTTATTAAAAATATGTTTTAATTGTGGTGTAATAAGTAAATTGTGCGGTGGTAATATAATTACCCAAAAGGAAATGATAACTAATTAATCACAACATAAAATAAATGCATTAAATCATAATTTGCTCCAAATTCTACTAACATTAGATGCATATTATAGTTAAGTTTAATAAGTATGAAGATCATCTAGTGTATCAAGGTACATTCCCAAAAAAATATAATAGCATATTCAAAATTCATATTAGTTCATAACGTAATTCAATAAAACTCAAATTTATATTTCAGCTTCTTCCCATAGCACACATAAATCTTAGGTCGAAATAAAATTATATAAAAAAGCATTTAAGTCATAGTAAGAAAACATTAAGTTTGGAAGGTTATGTAAATTAAAAACGATGTTATTCTAACATAAATTTATAATTGGATATAACTTACTATCAAAAGCACATACAAGAAATTCCTAAGAAGTAGGGGTGGATTTATTTATTTATTTATTTTACGTCATCTTTAAAAACATTATATAGATAGTTAACATGTACAAATTCATTAACTGTTATATAGAATATCACATTTATGAGTATAAACATATCAAAATTACGTGACAAAGGAGAAAAAAAATCGTAAATGCTAACCATGCCTTTAAATTGAATAAATTCTTTTAAACTTTAAGCCACTAACTCATTAATAGAGTTGTAGTAAGAACAAAGTTTTCAAAGAAGGTTGAATGGAGAAAAATGCATGAAGATGAAAAATAGAGAATAATTATAAGATTTTATTATAAGATAGAGTAATTTTTTTTTTTGCTACGAAAACATATAATTCAATGTGGAGTTCAAAGAAGTCTTGAGTTTTAAATTACAATTTCAAGATGACTATATATCCATTTTTTTTAGAAGGAAACGTGTCAAAACCAAAAGAAGTTACAACGGTTAAATCAATATTCTAGGAAATTTGTCCATCCATTTTCCATAATTAATTAAAAACGTCACATTCCCTAATTAATTAAAACAAAATAAATAAAATAGAAATCTCAATGGAGACAAAGTTTTCTTCGTTCAAATAATATATTAATTACTTTCAAAAAATACACATGCATAACTTAACTTTTAGTAAAATTTATTATTTTAATCTTTAATAATAAAATAAATACTTGAAACTACATCTTGAAAATTGCCAAACTTTTCTCGTTATTATTATTTTTTTATTATTTCAAACATAGAACTATAAATATGAGATAACCACAAAGTCAATTATAATTAAATGATTAATTTAGGAATATACTGCAATATTTTTTAGTAACAATGTACTCAAAACTAAAAATGTAGCATGCATGCATCACATTTAGAAGCAACATTAGGCTATATTAGGATATAAATCAATGACATATTTCAATCCCTTCCTTCCAGTGAAACTTGTTCAATGAAGAGATCAATATTCAAGAAATTAGTAAGCCACATAACACTTATTCAACAATTTCCAAGTCTTCACGTTTATGCCCTCAAAGCCAAAAATATAGGGCATGTTTCTAAATTCAGATGCCACTTTCTCTTATGACAATAACCTTCCCATTATACCTCAAAAGCTAGTCCAATTAATTAAGGTCAAAATCATCCAACCCTACAAGTGTACTAAAATATATTTCATATCTTTATGATTATCGAATAACCCGATTATCTTTAAATTAAATTCGTTACAACTTGAAAGGGTAACACATTACATGTGCATCAGGTGTGTAGGTAGCATCTCCGACTTCTTAAAAAATATAGGACTCGTATTTAGGGGATATACTCAAATACCAGGAAACTTAATAACTTAATACCGCAACTACAACATTTTTGAATCTAATAATGTTCATAAATTTCAAAAATAAAATTCGATCTTACCAAATGATTGCGAAAGGACTCTCAATACTTTTTTTTCCTTTAAAAATTAGTTAACAATTTTTTTTTATAAAAATCTATAGAATCGATTTTAAAACGCTTGTCTCTGATGCCAAACTATAATACCTCAAAATCTAGATATCTAGATTTGAAAGTATTATAATTTAATTTTCTCTGAAAATCATAAATGTAAAGAGATATTTAATTTTTTCTTCAACATAATAAACATGACGTATTATAAAAATATAAGACAATTAAATTAACTGTATTTACAAAAACAAATTCTATATTTAATATGGTAATATTGAGACTGTCTCACCATGAGCCGTCATATCGAATTATCTTACTTTCATTATCTAAAAAATAGGAAGGGCTCCGGGTACATGAAACTTTAATATTATTATTTTTTTTTAACTTTTTGACATCGTTTTCATTTTTCTTTTTCTTACAATTGTAAGTTTGAAGAAACGATCATTCATTAGGAAGAAAGAGTTAGATAAAGAATCTCGATTCTTTCAAACTTAATTTCATCATGTACGACTCGATTAAATCTCCTCATCTAGCCGTCTTTTTTCATAACTATGATTTTTGCTCATAACCATGCCCCCATAAGCTAGCCAAATATGACAAGATCCTGTCTTGTCTAAAAATCGACATTCTAAGTGCTAATTTCTCATCTAATTTTCAACGTTTTATTCAATTAATTCTTTCTTTCACATTTGAAGTGGGTTCAGGCTATAATAATTCTACGCAAATTCAATGTTATTAGATAAAAATAATTTACTTTACATAGTCAAATATATCCACAGTCAATGAATAAAAAGTTGTTGAATACTTTTACTTTCCTCAACGAGATATAATTGACGTGGGTAGGAATTAATAAATGATATAATTTGAAAAATAGCTCTCATTATGTATACATGAAATATGGCTCTATCCTTGAACTCTAAGGTCTAAAGAAGCAGTATAGAACAATTATGTAGAGTTGGGCAACAAAAAAGGCTATCCAAATTGCAGACATATTCACCTTTGAGCACCGAATCCCATGCCAGCATTGATCAAAGGCCGGTAGATATGATGAATTACACTCTCATCATATTCATAAAGATAGACGCATTTCGTTCGACTCATTTCTAAAGGTTATGGATCCGAGTTCTAATTTTTCTTCATTTTTCAGGAATTTGAGAGATTAAATTTGTTACGTTGGATTAAATTGAATTTCACGCGGTTAAGAAAAAGATAAGAAAGAAAGGTTTGTGAAAAAAAAAAAAGAAAAAGTCATTGAATATGTTTAAATTTCTATAGTAGTTTAACGTATGAAAGTAGTCCACCCGTATTGATAAAAGTTAGTTCCGTTATATATAGTTTTGCAAAATATATATACAAAAACTACAAAATACTAATTTCAGCAAAAAACATTAATTAAGTTGTCTTACGTAAGTTTTCAATCACCATCTTTTTTGATGTTTTACTACTATTACGAGATGAATAGGTTTACCCTCTACACACCAATACGTTCGTGTGAGAAGTTATTAGTTTTTGTCTCTTTAATTGAACCTTTCTCCCTTTTCTTTGGTCAATTTATTTGATCAAAGGAAAACTACAATACTCGATGAAATTTCACCAAAAAATTATCCATAACTATCTCGTATATAAATTGGAATCTGATATATAAATTCAAGTATTAATAGATTTTAAAGGTACAAAATAACAGTCAATATTATTGTATCATATGATTATAATAACTCATAATAATCTTTTCTATATTTCATAAGAGTAACGCTATTTAGCACGAGTGGGTTTAACACTAATTTAAAAGATAGTGACACCATTATCACATTATCCAATGAAGTTGTTATGCAGACAACGTGATTATATTAGCTTCACTATCATCTAGAGGAGTGCTACACACTACTTGTCTTACGTTACATTATTTTTCACACTGAGATCTTCAACATCCAGTATAGGAACACGGGAGTATAAGAGAAGACGAGAGGAGAGAAATCTAGTTGTCTTGGATCTTCGCATAATCCAAGTTCACTTTGCCATCTACTGTATTACTGAGCTGTGTTTCTACATATTCTATGTATTTCAATGGCCGATACAGTGGACGCCCATCTCTTTGTACTAATGGTGAAGCTGGGCCAACAATGGCATCTGGTGCTGGACCATTGGGTATAACAACTGAAATTCTTGTTTCTTGGTTATTCACAACAGCTCTATGCTTCACACTCTTGTATTTCCCATTACTGAATATCTGCCAACAAACACCATATGATTTGATTTGATTTGCAAAGTAAAAACTATCCTAATTGCAAGCATGTTTGGCTAAGCTTTACGTAGCTTTTGCTGTTTTTTTTTTTTGCAGTTAGCACATGTTCAAAGTTGATTTTTCGCGATAGAAGAAAAAAGATTTACCTCAAGCTGATCGGCAGTGTTAACTAGAATGGAATTCTGAGGTGAATTTGTATTAAACCACTTGCCATTATGTTGTATTTGTAGTCCAGCCACTCCATTGTGTATCAAAAAGGTCAAAAGACCATGATCTGTATGTGGTGGGAGCCCAATTGCTTGATCTGGCTTTGGACAAAGTGGATAATAATTTGCAGCAAATAGTTGGAACATTGAGTCCAACTTTAGGATTTTTTCCATATATCCTTCTTCCAATCCTAGGTTTTCAGATATCCCTTGGAGTAATGTTCTTGCTACAAATCGGCTTCTTTCAGCGTACTCAAATATAATCTCCCTACAACGAAATACGAACACGATAAGTTATATCATAATTTCTTGAGCTATGCCCCTCCTAAGTTTTTTATTTCTAATGTGAATTAAGTACTATTGTTATAAGAAAGGCTTATACCTAAGATTTTGAGGTTTTTCAGGATAATGAAATTCGGGATGGACATAGGACTTCACAAAATCCCTCCAGAGGAAAATCTTCTTGTCCGAAGTAGTTATGACACTGCCTCTGCCATACTTGATGGGATCCGAAACATGCTTCGCTTCGTACTTACGCTTCTCGTCCTCTGGCAAATCGAAGAACTCCAAAGCCCCTTCTATTGTTGCCTTCATCAAGTTTTCCTGTATCCCGTGATTTACCAGCTGCAAGAATTAACAAGTACAAATGCATGCACTACTTATTGTGAACAGAAAAAACACATGATACTGGATAGTATAACGAACAAAAATTTGAGAGAGTATATATTGTACCACAAAAAAGCCCCATTCTTCACAAGCTTTGCCAAGTTCTTGAATGACTTTGGACCTTTGATCAGGATTTCCAGAGGTGAGTAAGGAGAAATCGATGATTGGGATTGAATCAGAATATGAGCCTGTGGGTTCATTCACAAATGAAAATTCAGAAGGGATGGACTTAAAATCAGTAGATTCAGTCAGTACTTTAACACCAGAATTCATTTTTGACGGTTCCACAGAAGTTGCTGCTCGTTGCTGGGGGAGGTCACTAGCAATTGCTGCCATTTTTTTGCCTGTACTTTTGTCTTGAGCGTGTGTGGGGAGTGACTTTGTGCAAATGAAAAAATATATGGTTCTATATATAGAGGTTAGAACAGTGGCCTTACGCGTATTAATTGACCTTTTCGTCTAAAACACAACATATTTGTACAACTCGGTTCTTTTTCATCATCAACATCTTAAGAGCTAGATTTGAAACCATTACCATCACGGCATTAGTATCGTATTAAATTATCTCGTTTAAAAACTAATATCATATAAATAGAATAATATTGTCAGTTAATTTCAATTGTCAATAAAAGGCTTATGAATTATTAATTTTACATGCTTATTTTTTGAAGCGTTGGCATGGCACAAAAATCTATACTCATGTACCTGTTCACACGATCAATTAATAGTAGTGTTCTAAAATGTGAATCTTAGTTGATAAGGTCAAATTTCAAACTTTTACGAGTTTAAATGAGCCTATGCAAAGTCTAGTCTATGACTAAACGTATAAAGCATAAATCATGACTAGATTGTAAGGATAAGATTTGCGGGGATAAGCTTATGTGAGCCTCAACCCTGCTAACTTGTGTCGTGGACAATTAGAAATAAAAAAAATGTTAAGTCTGTGTTTGAGTTACATTAAAATTTTTATTTTCATTATTCTACTTATTTTTAACCACACATTTTTCAATAAAATAATATTTTTCATCATATCAATAATTTTTCATTCTTTTTCAACCACACATTCTTCATCAACCTACTATTCCAAAATACATTCTTTCAAAATAACGTGGCTCAAAAACACCGGATAATAATAATAAGAAGAAGAAGAAGAAGAAGATCCATACAAGTGCTGGTCAAGTACTGGATTTTTAAGATACCTACCAAATCAACGCGTTATTCACTATAACCAAAGGACAAAAAAAAAATTATAGCCATTTCAGTATGAGAATTCGTGCATATCTTTCACATTGAGCCCCTGTTTGAGCTACATTTTCATTATCATACTTTTACTCATTTTCAACAACACATTTTTTAATAAAATAATATTTTTCATCATATCAATAACTTTTTCTTCTTTTTCAACCACATATTTTTAATCACATCACATCAAAAAATGCATTCTCTCCTAAAAATGTGCATCAAACACACCCTGAATAAAAATTTTCAAAATATGAACTTAAAAGGACACATGCAAAAATTAGTATTTAATTATTACATTAAAATTAAAATCTAATATGTACATTAAACCTAGGTAGGCGTATTCAATAAATGTCAATCAAGTATATTATATATTGTCAAATCAAACCTCCACCCTTCTAGAAGCGTGGAAATAGAAATTTACGAAAACCTTTCTGTTCAAATTGATCCACTATTAAATATTAGAAAATTGAACACTGTATACTCGTTATTCACGAAACGTAGCACATATAATAGTTTCTCGTTTCATTGAGTATCCTCTTTCAAAAGACCAACATAACCTTATTTATACAATAAAATAGAATCATATTATATAAGAAAATTTTAAAATTTCATAATGAAAATCTTAAGATAAGATAGTTTTTGAAAGACTACGCACCTGGAGTCCCATTTTTGCTGCATTTTGAAATAATATTTTGTTGGAGAATGTGTAGTGAAAAATAAGAATTTTTTTTATATTTACTTGTAATATTATTTTATTGATGAACGTGTGATTGAAAGTAAGAAATATGAAAATATATTTTGAAAATAATGGATATCAAACTGTGTTGTTTGAAAAACCTTAATCGAAAGAGGAAAAAAATTTCTAAAATTACCATACTAAAATTTTAAAATAATTCATATTTCCATATATGGGGCTATGTCACCTCACGTTAATCTCCTAACCTCCTTCAGAAATTTATTGATATATATTATTTTTTGTAAAGATAATAATTGAATCAAAATTTTCCAATGGAAAAATTCCGTTTGAAGCTCAGTTGGCAAATTCTATCTTAAAAGAATGCTTGTTGGTGATCTCCCGACTGACTCCACAGCTTCTTCGTTTTTTTTTTTTTTTTAAATTTTTTTTTTTTGTGACAAGACCAGTGACCTCAATGGCCCCACCTCCGACGGATCTGTCAATTTTTTTATTCATGAATAATGGACATATTAGTTTTTGAAAGAAATAAATTCCGCATAGGTCTCATCTATCGTGACTTTTGAAAAATCAAAAAGAAATTTTGAGTCTCAAAACTGCTTTTCGACTTGTTTGACTAATTTTGAGAAAATGTTTTTGACAGTTAGAAGAGTTTTTAGACGAAATTAGTCTAATATAACTCCCTTTAAAATCAATTTCGAAATATAAAATTGTTTTAAAAATTTGTTTTTAAACAAAAATTAAGATATCTTCCTCTGAAAACTTTCTTACAAAAAGCAAAAGCAAAAGTAAAAAATATGCCAAATGGACCTTTATTTTCAATCATACATCACAATAAAACATTTTAGGCGTAAATTCAAATTTTTTTCTTATTTTTCAACTACAAATTCTCTAAAAATTACTATTCAAAACAATATTTTTTTGATTAATTTTTTCTTTTTCAAAAAACGACTACCAAACAGGGATTAGATTTGAGAATACTGGCACCAATGTCTCTCCGTCTGGGCAACCAATGTTTCACCTGGCGTTTGCGATACTTTGATGTGTGGAAATTTGACCCGTTTTAAAATTTTGGAGAAAAATAAATCAACTTAGGCGGCTTCGAAGAACAAGACTAAAAATAACATGTGTTAGGTCCCAAAAATACATCAGCAGTAACAACAAAAATTCGATGTTATTTATATATTACAAAAACAATTGACAAAATTGGTTTTTGTTTTTCTCAGAATTGGGTCGCAAATTCTTCTTTTGTTTTTGTCGCCTATAAGTAATGGCATTTCAAGTAAAAAGATTTTCAAGAAAAAATATAAGAACAATACTATACGTACAAGGCCTGTACAAACAAAATTATCCAAGATATAACTCCTGTTAAAAAAGGAGTTACTTAGACATAAAATAAATTTTACATAAATAACTTCTTATTTTAATTTTAAAAATAAGTTAAATCATTTATTTTGAAAATAATCGTTATTTTCAAGTTACCTGTCCACATATACCTGTTTAGATAAATTGGAACAAATTTTCTTTTAAGCATATTCAAATATGGATGACACATGAATGAAAAGTCATTGATTACTTTTACTTTCCTCAAATCTTCTACAAATTACGATCCTAAAATGTGTGGTGATTTGACTTTTAATCCGATTTTTACGTTCAAACCCAAAATATATTTTAGGAATTCCACACAACAATAGCAATCATAAAAATTCCTATATTGGCAATTAGGATGTCAACTTTGACATCTTTAACAAAGAATTAAGTTTACAAAAATTTTCCAAAGCAATTTTTTTTGTCGTATTAGGGTGGGAGAGAGTTGCTTGCGTTTCGTATCCTTCGTGCTAGAATTATGAGAATGATCGTGGCAATTCTTTAAATTAGACATGCTATTTACTTTTTGCTTTCGAATTTTAATCTCTCAAAAATATTTCCAAACTGAACATGTTTGGATTTTTACAACACCTGTCACTTACAAATATAGCTTCGTTGATTTTCAATTTCTTTAAAATCTCAATTTTTATTGTCGGCATATTTATAACAAAAATTATAGGTTTAAAAAAGGTTCAAATTTTGAATTTAAATTGAGAAAACAAATATAAAAGGGATATTTTCGAGAAGAAAGTAGCATTCATTGTGAATAGTTTCTATGAAAAGGATAAAATAAAAATACATCTAAATTTTAATAGACAAAAACAATTCACGTTCGAAAGCCCTGGTGGCAAGATAAATGTCCATCGCTCAATCTGTCGAAACCTTTCAATGGTTTTGCATATGGAGAATTGCCAATAGAAGTTTCACAGCCAAACGGAAATTTTCATCGGTGAAGACCTTTACTCATGAATTTCTTGCTTTGAAACCAAATTTTTTTTCACTAAAATTGTAAGGGTGATAGAGCTTTTATGAAACAAGAATCGAAGACTCGAGTAAAAGGACATTTTAAAAATTAAGCTAACATAAATAAAATTAATTTTCTCTATTTTTTAACTGTTTAATTTTTTTAAAATAAAATAGACCAACGTATGTGAATTCGTATCACATGGAGCAGAAATTTTAGCAATGCAAATGTAAAAGGTTTCGAAAGAAGAAATAATTCCACGTTTACCAATTTAAAAAATACTTAAAAGTTGATCACATTTTCCCTTAATTGATAATGACTGCTTATATTTCTATATTATATCATTTCATTTCTAGGAGCATCTCCAATAAAATCTTTAATATCTTCACTTTCTTTATTTTTTAGAGTTAGTTACTTATTGTAAGAGTCCATAGTCTCTCTAGTTAAAATTTAAAATAAAAAATGGTTTTGACTCTTCAAAGGCAATAATTTTAGTGTTTTTATTTATTATTTCACAATTCTTCATACGCTCCTCTCAAAATTAAGGTAAAATGACAATGTAAATAAGAGAGAAGTTAAAATAAATAGTGAAGGAAAAGAGTGAGCCATAATTATTTATTGAAAACATCAAAACAAAGATGAAATACACATAATAC
>CAIGRP010073889.1:0-11475 GCA_903798385.1 Fraxinus cuspidata | reverse complement strand
TTGTTCAAAGCTACAGACTCCGAAATCCTCGCGACAGTCAATTTCTAGAACTTTCGCTGAAGTTTTTGAATATGATGTTAACACTGCTAGTGGCCTTGAGGTTTTTAATCTTCTGCGTTTTATCAAGGGTTAAATACACCAACTACCATATAACAATATACTTGGTGTCATCGACCATCTAATTTGATTTTATTTCATCATGATCATCTAATTTCATATAATATTTCATCATGGTCACTCAATTTCATATAACATTTCACTACAACAATTCAACTTCTTTTCACCATTTTTATTTATTTTAAAAGGAATAAAACGGTAACTTTGCATTAATTTTAAAATGCACTTTTTAAAAAGGGAAAAATTCATAAGTAAGCGTTTAACTATCACTCGTTTCAAAATTAAGATAAAAGGTTTAAAATTTCACAAATCAGATATTTATTAAATTTTATTTATGAAATAATTAATTAAAATATGTTTTTATTAATTAATATATTAATGTCACAATTTAATATAATTTGATTACAAATTCTCGAATTAATTGATTATAATTTTTTCTCGATCACAATTCAAAAAATTTATAAGTTATAACTTATTTTTCGGGTCACATAAAAAATGTTATAATTTACAATTTATTTTTCGATCACAAATAAAAAAATTTTACAGGTCACAATTTATTCATCGATCACAACATCAAAATGTTCATAGGTTACAATTTATTTATAGGTCACAAATTATAAATTTTATAAGTTACAACTTATTTAAGGGTCACAAATTATCAAATTAATTGGTCACAAGTTATTTCTCAGCCACAACTTAGTAAATTGTGAGTCATAATCACATTTTCAGGTCATATATTATATATTGATCACAAATTATCTAATTTATTGATTATAATCAACAATTTTATTGGTCACAAACAATTTTGGTCCCACTTTATCGTTGCCGCCACCAATACTATGACGCTATTGCCTGCACCACAACCATTTGCAACCACCACCTCATTATTGCCACCAGCGCCAAAGTCCACATGCATTATCGCCAGATCCTTTGCACCACCGCCAACAAAAAAACCTCAAAAACCAACAAAATTTGATATGTCTCCGCTAGTACCAACGCTGTTAATTAATTTAATTTTATAATACTATTATTAATATTTAATGTTTTAATTATATCTGATTTTTTAAAATAAAAACTTGTATATCTTAATTATGAATTGTTCTCTTTACTATTTTCAAATCGTTTTCTGTTTTCGATTTTTCAAAATAGTGAAAACACGTTCTCTTTCTCATTTTCGAAAATGCGTTTTTGAAAACAAGTTAAAAATTTATAAAGAAAATTCAAAACGACAAATTTGTCGTTTTGGATGTTTTCAGTTATAATCAAGTCAAAAATTTTCAAAACGCGTTTTGGGCGTTTTCAAAATAATTTTTCAAAATGTCAATAAGAACACATTTTCAATAATCTCAAAATAGACACTCAAAACACAAAATTCAAAATGAATTCAAATTCAAAACACAAAATTGAAACATAAAGAGAACATCTTCTTAGTCCTTGTAATTCCCACTTTTGAATATATATATAGATTGGACCCAAACTAGGTCTACTTTATTAGCCTATGTTTGATAGAAACTAATTTAAATCAAAGTCAACAATTAATTTTAACTACACATTTTAGAATATTACTATTTATCATTATGATGATGAATTATCGGTGATTTGACAGTGTATCTAGAATAATAAAATTGAATAATTCAATTTTTATATGAGAGAGAGGGGAGAGACAGAAATTTGAGAGATAATGGGTTGGTACACCACTGATTAAGGAGGGCAACGGGACAGGTTCTGGGCGGGGCACCCCCGCCCCGCGACTTCCCCACCCAGTATCTCGCCTCGTTTAAATTTTTTTTTTTCAGTTTTTTTTTATAATAGTTTATTAATTTTTTTTAAATTCTTGGCACACTCATCCCGCCCCGCCAACTCGTTCGGGACGGGTTTTTTTTGCCCCATTCGGAGCAGGACGGGGCAAATTGCCATCACTACCACCGATGTTCCATCTTCATATGATAAATAATATTACTCCACGTTTTATGAGACCTATGACATTTTAACCATACATTTTATCAAATTTTATTAAAATTTACCGAATAGTTAGTGATAGTGATATTTGAATTGCTACTAGGAGAGGGAAAGGCCAACCTATCATTTGTGGTGGACAGATAGACTCAGACACTACCACCAAATATTTATTCTCTTTATATTCTTTTCAAAAAATAATTAATTATTCTTTATTATCTTTTAAACCACACTTAACTATTCATCCACTAATAAATGTGTCGAGAGATTAATTAGCATATCTTCTCCTTAACCTTCTAATCTAATCTTGGAGGTTTATTTTAATTGATCATGGAAACGCTAAACTATAATAATTTTTAAAATGCTGAGGTCGGGGCCGACAGCATATGCTGGAATCTTTGCTCATGATTTATGTATTTCACGAGATCTTAGTATGTTAATTATAGAATAATGAGATTTATTATTTTTCCGATTATCAAATTAGAGTAATAAACGTGTCATTTAAAAATAATTTGATATTTCGTAGTTGACAATTTGTTTGTTGATAGAATAGAAATTGGCCTACTTGGCTTGTGTTGAAAGATGAGTAGTTCATTTTTTTGTGGGCATATGTATCGGTAAGATCACAAAACTATCTTTTAGTGATAGTATGACAATTGTATTTCTCAATTAGTATATTTTGTAGGGATTCGAGAATTTTTTGTCAAAATAATACACGTTTGGTCTTGTTTAAAAGTTTATAATTTTGACTTTTTTCAAATGAGCACTGAATACGTACTTTTAAGATGGGCCAAACACATTATAAATAAATTTATTTGTCTACTTTCTTTCATATTTTGTTTAAAAACATAATTTAGAAAGTTGAAAATAAGAAGAATAAAGCCATAAAAATGGAAGACATTGATTGCAGTGGGGGCGGAGAATCCATGCAAGTGGAGATTGTGAATCCAAAGTGCATTATAAACGGTGGAGTTTCGTCACGTAAAGTCTAGTGGTCATTCTTTCTTGATTTTCATTTTTATTTTTGGTCAAATTTCTTTCCTAATGCGATAAATGAATATCATATAGACATTCCATTCTTCGATTATTTCCTTTGCTTGTTTATCAATTTAACTTACTTCGACAAGAGTATCAATACATTGTATAGAGTACAAATAAATTAAATTTAGTTAGTATATTTTGAAACATCATAATCGATAGTACTTATTAGTTTTGATTTATCTTTCATCTTCATATCTAAAAACTCTTATAAACGATAGCTCATTAACAAGAAAATTGATTATTTGACTAATCTAATGGTAAAGATATCAGCCAACAAAAATTATACGGATAATAATAAATCCAAAACTTTTCTTCTACTTAAGAATTTGGAGACGATAATTTTTAAAAGTGCCCATGAGGTTTATAACAATTATAGACACGTCTTCATTTTTCAAAAATTCTATAAATCTCTCCCCGACCCTGAGCACAATTATTCATTTTGCGCCTTTCTCTTATGTAAAATACTTACATATTTAATTATATTGTTCCCTTATTTGTTTTTTCTTAATTTGAATTTAGACATATACAAGTATTGATGAACTGAAAAATGTGCAGACTAAAACTGATTAATATATTTTAATAAAAGATGAACTAAAAATTTCTCTACTTTAAAACCTTAGACGCCGACATTTTTACTTTATTCATTTCTCCTTTTGAAAAATGTAGAAACTGATTAATATATTTAATAAAAAGATGAACTAAAAAAAAAAAAAAATCTAAACTTAACTTTTGATGCCAATATTTTTATTTTAGTATTTTGAAATATACTTTAATTACTAAACTTAGAATAGTATAGTATAAAGAATATATATACAAAAACAATTAGAGCCAATGCTAATAATCAAGCAACGTATAACATTTAAACAAATTTTCAACTTGCTTTATTAAATTATTATAAAAATATTTATTATGTTAATTTGATAATTTTTTTGTCACATGTTTTTTTTAAAAAAATATATGTTTAATTATTTTTTAAATTTTATAACAATGTGTACAATAGTTATTATTTTTTAAACTAGCTTTTATTAATCTATTTATTTATGTTCAATTGTTAATTATTTAACAATTGCATTAAAAAAAATATATATCCCTCATGTTTGAAATTATAAAAGATCTCTTTTAAGATCAAACAATTTCATTGAATTGAGTATGAGTGTATGCGTTATAACATCTATTATACCAATAATATCAATGAACCCAATTATTGCAATTGCTCAGGATACCTTTTGGTAAGTAATATCGATGAAGTTATCGCGAAAACTATGAACTTAAAAATGAAGTACAATTTGAAGAATTAACTAAAATTATTTTATCTAAATGAAAAAAAAATATGAAAAGTATATCGTGTGACATAAGAAAAGGAAAATATATAATTCAAGTATAAGGATATAATAATTTTTAAGTAGTATATAAGGGTAAAATAGAAAATATAAAGATGCCATGGCGAATTCGTTAAAAAAGGTAAAATTTAAGGACTTTTTTGAAATATTTGAACATATTAATAATTTTTAATATGTATTTTTGTGATAAACCTGCTCTTCTTTACGCAGATTAATTTCTCTTCAGGTCCCTGTTTTGATTACAACACGACAAAATGCGCACACTAAGCCTCCATAAGAACCCTCATCCTCTCCTCTCGTGTTTTCCCAAGAAAAAATATCAGTTTCCATGAAAGCTCTGGTTCTTACCGGATCGACATATCCATCTCCACCTCTATATAGCTCTCTCCCCGCAAAATCACTTCTTTTGTCGCCTCTCTTTTCTCTGTCCACAAATTTTCTTGGATCCCCAAATTTACTGAAACCCTTCTTCCCTATCAGGTTCTCAGCTGTTCCTATGACTACTTGTGTACAGTCCTCAAGAACAGAGACTCCTCAGACAAATCCAAACAGAAACCATGTGGAAGATGATGCGTTTAATGATTATGTAAGACACTGCAGACCCATGTTTTCTGATCTTGATTCTTGCGTGCCCAGTTCAGAAGATAAGTTAAATACTCTCCTCACGCGTACTATTTTGGATGAAATTGGTGGTGAAGAAGATGAACAAGAAGATAATTTATGGCAGCAGATAAAAGTTGAGGCAAGATCAGATATTGATCAAGAACCCATATTGTGCAACTGTTATTTCAGTTCAATCTTGTCGCATGATTCTATGGAAAGTGCTTTGGCTAATCATCTTTCCATGAAGTTGAGTGATTCTAATTTGCCCAATGGTACACTGTATGATCTTTTTGTAGGTTTGCTCATACAGGATCAAGAAATCATGATTGCTGCTAAAGACGATTTGAGAGCTGTTAAAGAAAGGGACCCTGCTTGTATAAGTTATGTTCACTGTTTCTTGAATTTCAAAGGGTTTTTGGCTTGCCAGGCTCATAGACTTGCCCATAAGTTATGGTCACAAGGGAGAAAAATTCTTGCCCTTTTGATACAAAACAGAGTATCTGAAGTTTTTGCAGTGGATATTCATCCTGGGGCCAAAATTGGAAGGGGGATTTTGCTTGATCATGCTACAGGAGTTGTAATTGGAGAAACAGCTGTTATTGGAAATAATGTGTCAATTTTGCATAATGTGACTTTGGGTGGCACTGGAAAAGTTTCTGGGGACAGACATCCAAAAATTGGTGATGGGGTTTTGATTGGGGCAGGCACTTGTGTACTTGGAAACGTTAGAATTGAAGATGGAGCCAAAATTGGTGCGGGTTCCGTGGTGTTGAAACAGGTTCCTGCTAGAACTACTGCTGTAGGAAATCCAGCTAAACTGATTGGTGGGAAAGAGAATCCAATTAAGCTGGATAAAATTCCCAGTTTGACTATGGATCATACATCAGATATATCCAAGTGGTCTGATTATGTTATTTAGGGCAATCATTTTTTCTATTTCTGCAGGACTTTGGGGCTTTTCTCGTGCTTTCAAGAGAGAGCCTAAGTTCTCCTATTAGCATAGAAAAATTCTTGTCTTGGTGTTATGTATCATGTGTCGAGTGGCCTTTAAATTCTGTGTTCTATGGGTACATAATCTGTGACAAAATCGCCAAGACGGCCTTGTACTAGATTTTTGAATTAAATTATGTTGCCTTGTACTAGATTTTTGAAGTAATCAATACTGTTTGCAACTAGATCTCGTTAAGAGTATGTTAGTTTGGCTAATAAAAAAGTTGACGTAACAGTCCTTCGATAACTTAGTTGACAAATAACTAAAATGTCAGGTTCAAGTTTATGCTTCTGAAGTTGAAACCAGATTCAAAGCCAATACTATTAGTCACCATTTGATGCCCAGAAGTAGTTATCAGGCCTCGGGCCCTTGCAGCCTGCAGCAAAGGTTATGTCCTGTGGTTGCGCAGACATAAACTTTGCTCCTTGCTGTGAATACTGGAGAAACCTGGGGAAATTATGCATTTCGGATCTTCTAAGTACAGAACGTTATTATCAGCGAGGGAAAAAGAGATTTCCGATCTTACCAGATGAAAGCATCTAATTCAAGATCAACAATCAATTTTACGGAGAAAATTTACTCTTTTATGAGCTGTTAAAACAAAGGTGCCTTTCAGAAAGAAAATCAAGAAACGTGAAACATTAATATCAGTAATCAAAGAAGCCAATAAATTGGCAGCAGCTTCAACATTGCGTCGTGTATCCTTCCTTTCTGATAGGTAGAATGAAACCAAAACTAGCGTTTGCATAAAAAAACAGGCTGGATAATATATGAACAGGAAGTAGGCAATGCTGCAACGATAGATGAGAGCAAAAAACACGAAGATCTTGCTCAGCATAGTTGTCATGCTATCGAATTGAAATGTGGATAATTCGACGAGTTTATTCTGGAAGTACACGACATACTCAAAATCAAAATTAGTTGCATCTGTTAAATTGTAAATATGCAAGAATTTTGCATCGTGTTTACAGTGTAATGGCATGGGAATGCCATATTATTTCACCTGCACCACCTTCACCCAACTTTTCCGCTAAAAGCACATGCCATCAGCAAGACCAGAATATGCATCTAGGATTGTTAACTTGGCAGGTTTTCGACGTCATCATGCCCATAAAAGGTTAGAATTATCTCGACTATTATTTGGGCCATGGTGGCCCTAGGACACCCAAGATTTGACCTGAGCGCCAGAGGCTTACCGGGGAGGGAGACTCGTCGTTCGGGTTTAATAAGTATGTGGCAGATCTTATGTTCAGATGTTTGTGACATGAATTAAACTTCTTTGCCAGAAAAAAATTGACACCCTTATTGACCTACACTCACATGAGAGTGAGATCCATGCGAAAAAAAAAAAAAAGCCAAAAAAATCCCCCCTATTGTGAGATGTCTGTCACACCCTCACTGACAGCATAGAGGTATTGTTTTGGAACTCGATCTCATGCTGTACTCAGCCACAATCTTTGGAAATGATGACGACTTGTCCTCCAGCAAGTTTTCTAGAAAATCATATTCCTTAATAAATCCTGCATCATGGGGGGAAGAAAGTTGAATACCAACAAGTTACTAATGAACCTAGACATCACAACATTGTAATGAGGTCCTATACTGTGATCTAATAGTAGAATACAATTATTGTCGAGCACAGATGTTATCCTATATGCAATTGTTATAACCGTGAAATCAGAGAAGTGCTGCCCAAAGGTCTATTTAATCAAATTTTTGGTTTCTGTATCTACTGATGCTGTGGCCTCATCAAACACCGGAACCTTGCTTTTCTTAAGTAGTTCAAATCCAAGACAAACGAGCTGTCTTCGACCAACACTGCAGTTATCTCCATTCTTCGGAACTTTATTTATTGGGGAACCAATAAATCAATGAGACATTGTAATAATACACTGGCGAGAAAAATTGCAAAGGATGATTTAGTTGAGAAGAAAACCTGAAGGATCAAGCTCGCCTTCCTTCTCACGAACCTTATCTCCAATCTGGCATTTATCAAGAACCTAAAGGAAATGAGAATGTTTTCATTTTCGAAAATCAGAGACTTCACATCAAACCGTCTATAAACTGTTGGGAAAATTTTGTTTATTTTACAGTCTTCAAGGTGTTTTACAACATCACTAAGTGTAATTGTCATTATATCCTGAGAAGTGTTTCGCCCGAACCATAATTCGCAACACTTTAAGGAAAGTGACATCCAAATACGATAATTAAGTTGAACTAATTTAGTAAATTCTATTCACCTCTTATTGTATTTGGTTTTTATAGGTTAAACCTCTAATTGAAAGATGATTGATGTAAAATGAGGGAAGTTTTAAGTACATTAGACCAAAAGAAGTAAAATGAGTAACTTACATGCGAAACATGTAAGAATTATAGGAAAAAGTTTGGTAGAAAGATCTTCACGTCATTAAAAAGATAATTATATTTGAATTCAAAGCAAAAAATGAAACACAATTCGATATTATGGAAAAAAATTATGTAGTTTGAAGACGGGTTGCTAAACAAAAGAATAGCAATGATGCTACATTTACACCATTTTATACTCTTCCACGTAGTGACATCTATACTTTTGAACTCATCCATCACTACATAGATTTCCTCCAAATAGAGTGAATGTTAACCATGGTGTCATGCAAGATGTGCATATACATCTATGTAATAAATAAGATCCTATTGAAGTACGGATATCGTAACTACAAAAGTAACATTTCATAATTACATTTTGGCATTACTCAGCTTATTATGGAATAACTATGGACTGCTTTGATTTTGGTGTTAGGTTTAGTATCTCGGGTCAATATCATGTGTCCTTGTTTGAGCTCCATTACTTAAAAAAAAAATTGATTCTTGAATAATATTTTTTGAAGAATGTGGGGCTAAAAAGTAAAAAAAAAATTGGATATATGTAAAATATTATTTTATTGAAAAAATGTATGATTGATAAAAGGAGAGAGAAAAATGAATTAAAATTTAATGGGAGCCGTAGACGACATTTTGTTGATAATTTTCATTCAAGTCAAAAGGAGATAATGTGATGTTTGAGCCACATTATTTTGAAAGAATGTATTTTGTAATAGTAGATTGATAGAAAATGTGTGGTTGAAAATGAAGGAAAAATTATTGATGTAATAGAAAATATTATTTTATTGAAGAATGTGTGGTTAAAAATGAATAGAAGAATGAGAATGTGATTTTTAATGTGGCTCAAACTGGTATTAATAATTATTATCTCATTACATTTTAATTATTTGAATTTTAATTGTTAATTATTGAAATTACCAGGTAAATTGTCGATTGGAGGAAGTGGACGAGCATCATAAGAATTTTATATTTCTTATTGAAAATTACCTGGTAAATTGAATGCCATGCAAGATCCCACTCCGTTTCCGCATGGCCAGCTCATGCCCTTAGATGCTTTGTCTGAAGTGTTACTATTTGTTTTCTGTTGTGGCACAATTTTGAGGCGATTGGCAAAATGACATCTTCTACGAAGAGCCTCAGCCACAAGTATCACTTGTTGGAAATTGAATTAATCATGCACAGCGGAAAATAAAATTATTTCAATTCCCATCAAGGATCTGCATTGTATTTGATAAAAATTGTGATAAGAATTATACATTTGACAAATTCTACAAACTCATTTGCTTTTTCTTGAACTTACATGATCACGATCTGCAATCCAAGTTGTCCAGCCTCCAATAGTGATTCACACAGAGAACAAAAATGACGAATATGTTTTCTTTTCTTGTGCTAGCAAGAATAATGAATTAATTCTCTACAGTTTTCAAATTCTAGCAGCCTATTAATATATGTTCAAGCGGACTTGGCCCGTCTCTTAAACTTAACCCGATCCAATATTTAATTAATCAAATTAATTAAATTTTGTCCATGAATTATTTAATCTAATTAATTAATTCGGGCATATTAATAGGCAACCCATTTAATTAATTATCCAAACACTTGTCAATTAATTAATTGGTAAATCTCACTCTTCTGGTTTTATTTTTTGTGTGATCCATTAGGTTCTCAATCACTATACCTAACAACGTGAATAATTATTTTGATCTAAATCAAAGTTGATAAATTGAAACCCCCTTTTAATTTATCACAAATTCATATTCGTCGTCCCGAATTGGCATCTAGCAATATGTCAGGGCAATACATGTGCGGAAAATGTCACATTGTGTGATAAAATCAAACTTTTTCGTTTACCGTGAAACAATAATCATTTCATCAATATGATCCGATCAATTACAAGATATGGATATGTGTCAATCCAAATTATCGATCATATCTTATATCCCACTGTTAATTCAATGTAAGTCGAAAACTCATTTTCGACTTATGAGTTCACATTGGCCAATTATTTCATTATCAACTTAACTGGATAAAATGTTGACCATAATCTCTTACTATCTAAGAGTAACGAATCCTCTATTGATCATTCACAACCTTCATATAATTCTTAACATATCCGAACGATGTTGTATTAGCGATCCTTAGTAAAGTAACATCCAACATCACCAAAGTATGACTGTCCTCATATAAGACACTATGATGACCTCAAGTCAAATGACAAATTTCACTACCAAACATTAGAGATTAACCACGACACTCAGATAGTTATCTATGTGGCATTTCCCCAGTGGGTCTCCAATGTTGTGTTATATAACAAAACATCCACGTGTTCATTTAAATGTCGACACTTTAGCTTGTGAGATTAGTTACTTATTTCGCAAGTAAGAAATGCCACACATGATGGTCTAACCGTAATAACGATATTCGTATCTCGTTATTACTTACCACCACGGATGATTTAAGATTCAATCATATTGTAATTTGTATCTCACAATCACAACTCCCCGTGATTAAAAAATTTCAAAGACTTAAATCTACGAATTATATTATTTAATATAATTCATTAGGAAAGAAATTTAAATAAATAATAGATTTTTCCATAAAAATGTATTAAACATATCAAAGTGTTTACAACCTAAATCGATTGGTTCTAGGGCATAACACTTACATCACCTCGGCTAAGTCACAATACATTTGATTAACCGATTGATGTGACAACTCTACAATATTATCGATTTTCAAAACATTTCAGATAACTTTTCGACTTACGCAAGTTATGGTAGCTATAGGTCTATGACAACTAGGGATTGACACAATTGACAAGATATGTCTTGACGACTGGATCATTAAAATGAGGTCACGTGTCAAAAATATGAGAAATTGTTGTCAAATATAAGTACTTACACTTAGTGTCATTTAAATATAATCTCAATTTGAATATTAAACTCTCAATCTTACTCACAACACAACTAGAATTATACTCTACACATACTGAAGTTCGCCCTTCTTATTCCGACGAGCGTGAGCTTCACACTTAGCACCACTTGTTTCATCCATTGTGTCTCCTCC
>CAIGRP010073888.1:0-15313 GCA_903798385.1 Fraxinus cuspidata | reverse complement strand
ACGGTCACTGAAATAAATTCAGTATTTCAGTGACCGTTCTGGTTGATGACCATTCTGGTTCGAGCCGGTTTGTGGCTCGTATAGGATGAGCCCACGAGTAGGCTCGTGAGCTCAGCTCGTCGAGCGGCTCGACGAGCCCGCTTGCCGACGGCTCGCCATTAGACGAGCCCAGCTACACTGCTCGGCTCGGGCTCGTTTTTGCCGAGTCGAGCGGCGTCAGTTGCCACCACTATACCACCTACAATACCAAACATTTTAAAAATTCGCATATGAGAGACGAAAACCGTTAGGTTAATTGACTTCAAAAAATGATTTTGACCAAATCAACAAAGGGGAAAATGGTTACTTTAAAATTTTAACATAAATTAATTTTAAAATTCAATAAAAAATAAAAGACCTACCACTGTTCGCTTCTCCACAACCCCACCCCACCCCATCAGCCACCACCACCACCGCCCAATGACAGGACCATCGCCAGCGACCGTCGGCATCACTGTTCCTCGAAAACACGTCCAATCTTCAGACTATAGATCTGTCCAAGGAAGATTGCCCACATCTTAGGTGCCGAACTTGCTACAAAAGTTGAGGATTTTAGTGCCAAACCCACGTCAAGAGCACCTGGGTTCTGGCAACTAAAAGGTCTGAGAAGCGACTTCACCGTGGGTTTACTCTAATTACTAATATAGTCAAATAAATAGAAAAAATTTCTATTTGATCCAGCAATTCTTATGGAGTGGCGGAACACCCTCGTGCAGTGGCGTCGATATAGAAGTGTCACATTATCCTCCTGTTCATCCTCCTTGTTGGAGTTAGATCCAGCAATTTCGTTTAGAGCAGCAATTCCGCCATATTTCTAGCAATTCCGATTGTGAAGGAGAAACCCATCTGTTAAATATTCGTCCAATTAAATTATTGCTACATGGGCTTTTTACTGTGCAATATCTGTTCAATTAAATTGTTTTTACTTGGGCTTTTCTTGATTTTTTTGGTTGGATTACTGTAGTTCGATTTTGACGAATGTTGGTATTGCTTGATGCGTGTACGTGACAAGAGATTTTGTGAATTTTGTGTTTGAAAGTTTAATCATTTTAGACATGGTTTATCTCCGTGCGTTTATTTCTTTGTATGTTGATATGTCCATTGCCATTGTCATTGCCAAAATTCCCAATCGCTAACAGTTATTGCCATTGCCAAAATTTCCACTGTCGATTTGAGCAAGCATGTTTTACTTTCTGAAGGATTAGATTGTGGCGGTGGTGTGCGGCATTGGGTGGTGGTCGTGGTGGCGGCCGCAATTGTTAGGTAGGGATGGGGTAGGGTGGAGTTGGGGTGCGGGTGCGAGTGTGGGAGTGTGAGTGTGAGGAAAAAGAAGAATCTTTTTTTCCATTTTTTTTTTATATTTTTATTTCATTTTTAAATTATTTCATATTAAAATTATAAAATTACTATTTTTCCCTTGTTACATTTTGTAAAATTCTACCATATCGGTCAACAAACTTTCAAATTAATAATTTCCATCCATTTGGATTCCATGTACGAAACTGTGAAATATTTGACACCGTGGATAACACAAATAAAAGATTTGGATCAAGTCTGAGACAAAATAAAAAGTTTGATACCTTGACTAAAATTCTCCCAAGTAAATATGTTGAGGTTAGGGTTTCAATTGATCGCTTTCTATCAATTTCATCCATTGATCCTAATAAAATTTCTTCACATTCGACATATTCGTTGCCTACGCCATTGCGCATTGATAATCTTTGAGTACTCCAATCGTTAATGGGAGACTCTTTTGACCTTATTTCAAGTTTGGGGGGCAGAATATGAACCTTAAACTCTATTGGAAGGTGGTGGCACAAGATGGGATAAGTGAGAAAGAAAGAGATTTTTTATTTTTTATTATTTTCAATTAGTTATTTGGAACTCATTTGTACTTTTTTTTTTTTAATGTGATTATTGTTGCAATTAATTCTTTTTTTTTTATTTTTTTTATTTTAAGATAATGGTATATTCATCATTTCATAAAGCTTTATTCAGGAAAAAAAAAGTTGCATTCCACACTTAGAAATATCATCTAGGATATTTTTCTGCCAATTGTAAATGATAGAAGGTATTTCGCAATATAGGGAAATGTAAGGAAGTTTTGCCCCCAATTATCCAATTGCAAAATTATTCTTTTTGACCCTCTTTGAGTGAACTTAATGACGGTATTAACGGGGATGG
The DNA here is from genome assembly GCA_903798385.1 of Fraxinus cuspidata. Lineage (NCBI taxonomy): Eukaryota > Viridiplantae > Streptophyta > Magnoliopsida > Lamiales > Oleaceae > Fraxinus > Fraxinus cuspidata. The sequence goes on along the minus strand of CAIGRP010073888.1, from coordinate 13,090 downwards.
ACAGAAGGGAGGTCTTTCGCATCTCAAATGTCATATGGGAGGGTTTTCAGTCAATATGAAAGGATATGATTGTATTCTATAATAGGGACGGATCATAGGGGGTTTTGTGCCAATAACACATCAATGATTTATACAGATCATAGGAGGTTTTGCGCCAATAACACATAAATGATTTATACAATTTGTCAAGCAGATGCTTAATGTCCATCGTCTTTATGTTTATCAACTCAACATTTCTATAAGTTGGGGTGGACATGTTATTAATATGATATAAAGCATAAACTTTTATGATAACTTATAAATTTTAAATGGTCAATTTGAAACTATATCGTAAGTCAGGTGACCAAGAAGGTTATGTTAAAGCCCCGATGGATGGGTTAATTATTTGAATGGTCACCAAACTTTGCCAAGCGTTATTATTTAATAACTGAACTTAAGAATATATTTTAATAGTCATTGAACTCTGTCAAGTGTTACTACTTCATAACTAAACTTAAAAGCTCATCTATATGATCAATGAACTATGCACCATGTCACTCATCCATCAATCAAGTGAAAAAATTGGTTAGGTTCAAAAAAGGGCATCAACTTGAGTAATGAATGGGTAACACGGTACATAGTTCAGTGATCATTAAAATATATTTTTAAATTTAGTTATTAAGTGGTAGCACTGGTATAGTTTAGTGACCATTTGAGATACATTTTAAAGTAACCATTTTCCTCAATTTATACGTCTTTGATTTTTTGTTTCCTCTTTTTTTTCTTTCTTCATTTTATTTGGTTTCTCCTTTCTCAGAGGTTGATTTGAGGGACCTAATAATTGAATTTAAAAATGTATCTCAATGGTCACTGAATTATGCCGTGCTGCTACTTAATTACTGAACTTAAAAATGCATCTTGGTGATCACTAAACTATGTCAAGTGCTATTATCTAATAACTAAACTTAAAATGTATCTTAATAGTCACTGAACTATGCACCATATTATGCATCTATCACTCAGGTTGACGCTCTTTGTCGAACCTAACAAATTATCTCACTTTAGTGATAGATGGGTAACATGGTACATAATTCAATGACCATATAGATACATTTTTAAGTTCAACTATAAAGTAATAATATTTGAAAAGTTTAGTGACCATTAAGATATTATTTAAAGTTCAATTATTAAATAGTAATAATTCGTAAACTTCGATGACCATTCAAATAATTAACCTCTGATGTGATTAGGGATGTCAACGTGGCAGGGCGAGGTTGGGGCAACCTCCCCCGCCCGACCAAGTAATTCCCTGTCCTATCCCCATTACCCGTTTAGGGGGGCCGGGCTTACTACCCCATTTAATTTATTTTTTAAAATTTTTTTATAGTTTATTTTATTTTCTCTTCATTAGACCGCGACAAATAATTTTAGTTGCCATTTTCTATTAAAACTATTAAAATTTTGTGAAATTTTCCATTTAAAGTATTGAATTCTAAAAAAATAAAAATAAATGGGGCAGGGAACCTGTTACCCATCCCTGCCCCGGGGCAAAAATTCTCCACCCAGTTCTCGACCCGAATATTCGATTAAGTGGGTAACCCAAGCTCCGTTCTGAACGGAGCCTGGCGGGTATCGAGTTTGTAGAGTTTTTTTTGACATCCCTAGATGTGATTAAAACCATTTATGTGAATCCCCAATATATTTTCAGAGGCTTAATCGCATAAAATGTCCATACATTTGGCATGTAGTGTGCAAAACATCCATACATTTCAATTTTTTTTGCATTTTCACCCATATTTCAACGTTTCATTGAGAAAAACGTCATTTTCACCTATTTTTAATGTAAAATTATCAATATACCCTTCTAGGAAAATAAAGATAAATTGCAATTTTACTCCTAAACTTTTAAAAAAATGCAAATGAGTCCAAAATTTATGAAAATATTAAAAAAAAACTCTTTCTTCTCCTCCGCCTCCTCCACCTCCGTCGCCGCGAAAACCATTGAAATTTCACCCTTTATTTTGACTTCAAAAACAATTGACTTCAAAATTTGGCTTGAACTTTTTCTCTCCTCTTCGTGGTGTGTGGGAACAACATTTGACTACAAAATTTGGCAAATGTGGGCTGTAATTTCTGCAATTGAACGATTACCCAATGTTGTTTGAGCCTGAATTTGCTGGATTAGCTAGGAGAGTTTCAGCGAAGACTTTACAACCATGATAAGACATTATATTTGTGAGATTTTGCTAGCTGGGGCTGGAGTAGGAGCCTCAACCTCGGAAGAAGGCAATATGTTGGAGATCTGAATGACAGAGATGTTATAGGGGATTTCTTTGACTGATTTGACGAAGGTTGCATGTATGACGCCGCAGTTGTCCTTGGGGGAGAAGCCAACTTTTCCTCCCTTCATATCGGTAATGTTGACGAAGTCGGAGGATCCATCGCTTGAATCGGTGGCCTGGTACATAGTGGTGACGAAAGCAGTGCTATTGGTGATATAGTGGAGCTTCTGGCGTTGAAGTAGTCGAGGAGCACGTGAAGGGACAACACGTTCTTGATGCCGCTAATAGGGAGGTGTTTGGCTAGTAGTCCGACGTTCCGGCATTGTCCACCGCGCACACGGTGATTGTTTCCCAGTTGTTTATATCCTCCGCCAGGTGGATCTCGGTTAAGTAGTGATTGAAGGTTGAGAACTCAGTGAACTTAGCTAGGATGCGGGTGATATTGTGGGCGTCGGTGGTGGCGGAGAAGAATAGAACAATGACCGCCACAACGATGGTGAGGCGGAGCTGGATTCTGGTCACTTAAAACAGTTTTTTTGTGGAAACAATGGAAAGGGTTCTATGTTTTGCTATATAGATAAAATTGAGTGTAGATGAAATTGAAGGGAGGAGGAGAAATTTAATCTGTGTTTATAGAATTGACTTGAGAATCTGAGTATATTACTGATATTGTCACTAGGTGGTTTTCAATTGTTTTTGGAGTCAAAATAAAGTGGTAAAATTTCAATGGTTTTGGCGGCGACGACGACGGGGGTGGAGGAGGCAGAGGAGAGGAGATAAATAGTTTTTTATTTTTATTTTTAATATTTTCATAAATTTTGAACTCATTTGTATTTTTTTAAAAAGTTTAGGAGTAAGATTGCAATTTATTATTTATTTTTATTTTATTTTATTTTTGTTTTATTCATATAGAAGTGTATATTGATCATTTTACGTTAAAAATATGTGAAAATGATGTTTTTCGCAATGAAATATTGAAATATGAGTGAAAATGAAAAAAAAAATTGAAACGTATAGACATTTTGTACACTTCATGTCAAATGTAGAGACGTTGTGTGCGATTAAGCCTATTTTCAGATATAAATCCCTTGAATTAAAATATATAAAAAATAAATAATTCCAGCCATGGCTCGAGGGGAAGCAACCACCAATGATTTTCTGGTCCCATCCCACTGTAAAAGACGCGGATCCTAGATGACGTGTACGGTCCAGATACTCTATCAGCACCCCCAAATGAACCCTTAGATTCCAGTCCCTCTCTACAATTTAATTATTTTAAGCTTTCCTCTCCTCTTCTCTCTCCACTATACTATTTTCTATTTCATTGGTCTCCGATTCCTTTTTACTCACTCTCAAATCTCTTTCCGTTTCTAATTGAAATAAACAGAACAGAAGAATTTACAAAGATCATTCAGTACTTCAATTCACCATCTAATTAGATCTGAATTTTAGAAAACGGAATCATCTTTTTTAAAGCTCCCAAATCTCACAGATCTTTTAGAAATTTCAAAAATTTCCAATTTATTTCCTTTTTCCAGAAACCCTAAATCTTGAACGAAATTATTTTTCTTTCCTTTTTCGTTTTTTAATCGTTATTCTTTTGCACCAAACTCGAGATCTTCCTTGTATATAAGAATTTATTTTGATTTCCTGATATTTGTTGGGTAATTAACATATGCTTGTGGGTGCTTTGAATTTGACCGTTTTATCGCAAGTATTTAAGGAAAAAACCCTAGTATTTTTACAAATGGAAGGGGATTCTGAACAACCACAAGTAGCAGTTGAAGTTCTCGATGTAGAGGAAGGTGAGATCTCAGATTCCGTCTCCATCGAAGAAATTACCGAAGAGGCGTTTAATTCTAAGCAAGAGCCGCAGCCGTCGTCTGCCAATACTAATGTTAATCCGATTACCAGTGCTTCCAATAATACTAATGTTAACAACAATAATAATAAGGGTCAGAATAGTGTTGGAGGAACAGGAACTAGGGTTTGGACCATGAGAGATCTGTACAAGTATCAGATGACTTCAAGGAATTATTCGGGCTTGTATAATTTGGCTTGGGCTCAGGCTGTCAACAATAAGCCCCTTGATGAGGTTTTAGTCATGGTGGAGGATAATTCTAATAATAACAGTAATAGTGACAATAATAACAATAGCAGCAACTCGAATTCGAAGCGGATGGAATCAGAGTGTGTGGAATCTGCTGGGATTGAAAATAAAATTGTGATTGATGTTGAGGACGAGGGTGAGAAGGAGGAAGGGGAATTGGAGGAAGGTGAGATTGATTTGGACTCCGAGGTGGTTCTGGAGAATATGAGGATTGAGAATGAGGCTAAGCCTGGTTCAAAAGAGAATGTTGAGTCGGAGAAGAAGCAGTTTGATTTGATTAAGAAAGAGCTCGAGAGTCTCACTGCGGTTGATGCAGAAAAGTAAGTTGACTGAAAAGAATTGACAGTTGCATTGATGAAACATTAGTATTGCAGAATGCTGCCTTATGGGTGATTAATATTATCGATTTTTTTTGGATAGATCATTTGATGGACTGTGTTTGAGATTGCAAAGCTTGATGGACAGCTTGCAGGAATTGGGTTCAGAAAGTTTGACTGCTGAGAAGGATGCTCTTGTTCAACTGTTATTTGCTGCAATTCAGATTGTTTATTCTGTAAGATATCTCACAACGTATATAATGCTCCCCATTTTCTCCATAAATTTTCTTTTCACATCCTTAGAATCATCATCATTTATGTTGCTATAGTTCCGGTTCAGTCTTGTAGTAATTCTGCTGAGGAGGTTGTTTTTTCAGGTGTTCTGCTCCATGAATAAAAGTCAAAAAGAACAGAACAGAAACATCTTGTCCAGGTTTTAATAGTAATTATTTTGTTGTCTATTTGGGAACCTTTTTGATATGTCCTAATTGCTGGGTTACAGATATCCTTCTTAATTTGTTGACAGGTTCCTTGCTTATGTAACGAGTCTAAAGGTGTCTCTTTTTTCCTTTAAGCAGTTGAAAATGGTGAGGTTTTCCTCAGTGTATGGCAATTGTAGGATTTTTAGTATCTATTAGAACTGATTGTGGTGTGTGGGTGTCACAGGTGGAGGTTATTAGATCTTCCATGGGGTTTTCAGCTGCTTCTTTGGACCTTAAAGGCAATAACATGGATATAGATAAACCAGTAGATGAGACACCTATCAATACTGATTCTGATGTGTTATCTGACAAATCTAATAATGTTTCAACTAGCATGAAGAAGAGTGAGATAGAATCTATGTCTACTGGATCATCATTTGTAAATGAGTGTAGGGTTTCATTAGAACGTGCGAAATCATTGGTTGGTAATGCTAATAAGCATAAAGGATTAGTATTTCCCCTGCTAGACCTTCATAAAGATCACGATGTCGATAGTCTTCCATCACCCACCCGAGAAACATCTTCACCTTTGCCCTTTGATAAAGGATTTGTATTGGGACATGGGTTGGTGAAGCCAGAGTGGCCTGTGCCCAGACGAACTCTTGAGAGCGGAAATGTTATAATACATCCTAATGAAACCGATGCCGTCAATGCTTTTTCCACTTATCAACAGAAATTTGGTCGAAGTTCCATTTTCATGAGTGACAATCTTCCGAGTCCAACTCCTTCGGAAGAAGGTGATAGTGGGGATGTCGATATTGGTGGGGAGGTTTCCAGTGCTTCTATTCCTCGCAATATTGTTCCTGTTAACACCTCAGTTATTGGACAATCATCTTTTTCTTCTGTTGCCGATATGGATATCATTTCTGGACAAGAACATAGCAGTGCTAGGACCTCTAGCCCCATGACTCCTTTGCCAAATCCTGTGTTGAAATCTTCATCAGCAAAGAGTAGGGACCCTAGGCTTAGACTGGTCAATTCTGATGCAGGTGCCGGGGACCTAAATAAATCCCTTATACCTATGGAGAGAACTGAGCCCAAAGTAGAGCCTTTAGGAATGATGAGTTCAAGGAAGCAGAAGACAGTCAGTGAGCCAGTTTTGTTTGGTCCTGCATTGAAAAGGCAAAGAAACGATCTGCATACTGTTACCGGAACTGGTGGTTGGTTGGAGGACCGAGGATCAGTTGGAACGCTGGTAAAAAATGGAAACTCTGGAATTGATATGAGAAAATCGGAAGATACAGTAACTTGCATCAGTTCCAGCAGTATTACTATTATTGAGAAAGGCAATGGAAATGAGAAGTTCCAATGTGTAGGTTCCTGTGCCACCTTACCAGTAACAAGCCCAATAACAAGCTTGCCAATTATAAGTCCATCCACAAGCCTGCCAGCTACAGGTCCATCTACAAGCCTGTCAGCAACAGGTCCATTTAGTAGCCTACCAGCAACAGTTCCAAGCTTGCCAGTGACAGATCCTAATAATACAGCTTCCCTTCATTCTCTGTTGAAAGATATAGCTGGGAACCCATCTATATGGATGAACATACTTAAGATGGAACAGTTGAAGTCTGTTGATTCTATCAAAAGTATGACATCACCGCCAACCTCAAATTCTATACTGGGAGCAGTTCCATCAATTAAAGTACCTGCATTCAAGCCCCCAGTGGCTGGACACCAATCAGCAGGATTACTCAAGTCTCCGCAGCAGTCAGTTTCTATGGTAGGGATTTATGCACATCATATTTTTTTGATGAACTCTTTTTAGTTTGTCTTGTCTGTCTTGTCTAGTGGTGTTTGTACATATTGTCTTCTCTGCAGTCTTGACAGATTTATTCATTTTTCTTTCTATTTTTTATTCAACATTTTATACTGCCATGCTCAGCAACTGATTCCTTCCAGCAGAATTCTGTATCAAATAATTTAACGTCTACTAGGAATAAATATAAGTTAAACATGACAATGTAACTTCCCCTAGCTGTTTAAGCTCCAAGGTTCTAAATCAAATTGAAATAAAGGAAAATTTCCTGTTTATCAATAATTTTTTTTTTTTTTTGGTCACTTGCTCATCAAATGTTAATTTTCATTTTGTTTGCAATTTATGTCTTTTGCAGGAAGAATCTGGGAAAGTGCGCATGAAACCTCGTGACCCACGCCGTGTTCTTCATAATGGTACATCTCAAAAGGGTGGGACTGTGGGACCTGATCAACCGAAAATTAATTCTGCAGTCAGTCAAGGAATGACAAGCAGCTTGGGTGCCCAAAAGCATGAGGATCAGTTGGATAGGAAGTCCATGTTTTCAAGTCCAATTGCTGCACCTGATATTACACGGCAATTTACTAAAAACTTGAAAAACATCGCAGACATCCTGTCTGCATCTCAAGCATCCATATCTCCGCCAATAGTTCCTCAGGCTTCGTCATCACAACCAGCACAAGTTTATCAAGGTAAAATGAAGACTAAGGGTGTAGTGTCTGAGTCCAGCAACCTTAGAAGTGGAATTGGCTTAGCTTCTCAAGAAGTGACTGCAGCCTTATCACGACCACAGAATGCGTGGGCGGATGTCGATCATCTGTTTGAGGGATTCGATGACCAGCAAAAAGCAGCTATTCAGAGAGAAAGGACACGGAGGATTGAAGAACAGAAGAAAATGTTTGGTGCTCGCAAGCTCTGTCTTGTCTTGGATCTGGATCACACACTTCTAAATTCGGCCAAGGCATGGACTTTTTCTGCTGATAGTAAATTTAATGCAAGCCTGAGAACTGCCAGATTATGATATTGGTTTTATGAAAAAGATTTTCACAAACTTCTGTTTCCTTTTCAGTTTGTTGAAGTAGATCTGCCTCATGATGAAATCTTGAGAAAGAAAGAGGAACAAGATCGTGAAAAGCCTCACAGGCATCTATTTCGCTTTCCTCATATGGGAATGTGGACCAAATTGCGGCCAGGGATATGGAATTTCTTGGAGAAGGTGATAATATTATTTCTGCACTTTGATTTGCATCACTATTGGTCCCTTGAATGTCGCCTGAAGCTTCTGCTCTTGCCATTTTAGGCTAGTAAGCTATATGAACTGCATTTGTACACCATGGGGAACAAGTATTATGCCACAGAGATGGCAAAACTACTTGATCCAAAAGGGGAGTTATTTGCTGGTCGAGTTATCTCTCGTGGTGATGATGGTGATTCTTTTGATAGTGAAGATAGGGTTCCCAAGAGCAAGGATTTGGAGGGTGTCTTGGGTATGGAGTCAGCTGTTGTAATTATAGATGATTCTGTGCGAGTCTGGCCACACAACAAACTAAACTTGATAGCTGTTGAACGGTATAGATTTGTCTTATTAAGGAGAAAAAGATGTTGCTTCTCAGATTTTACTGCTTAATCTATACACTTAACTCCTTGATTCTTATGATTGAATATTCATTGTTTTTTCTTCATCAGGTATATTTATTTTCCATGTAGTAGACGGCAATTTGGGCTGCCCGGCCCTTCTCTCCTTGAGATTGATCATGATGAGAGACCAGAAGATGGGACTTTGGCCTCTTCTCTTGCGGTGAGATGGTTTAGCTTGCATGTCATGACTTTGTGATTGGTTAATATAAACTTGAGAGTGGACTTGGTCAAAATGATAGGGGCAGTGGATGCCTAGTGTACCTTCAGTGTTTGATTAGTTTTTGTTGTTAAATATAGGTTATAGAGAGAATACACGAGGCCTTTTTTTCACATCAGTCCTTAGATGAAGCTGACGTTAGAAACATCTTAGCTTCTGAACAACATAAGATTCTGGGTGGTTGCCGCATTGTCTTCAGCAGAGTATTTCCAGTCGGTGAAACAAACCCTCACATGCATCCGTTGTGGCAGACGGCTGAACAATTTGGTGCCGTTTGCACTAATCAGATAGATGAGCAGGTCACCCATGTAGTTGCCAATTCTCTTGGGACTGATAAGGTACCTTTAAGTTGGTTTGACAAACCAGTGTGATTGGTCACCCTAAGCAATTACAGAAATTATTTTTTTCATTCAATCTGAAGCTCTTTTCTGGTTTAGCCTCTCTTTATTTGGTGGTAAACAATGTCTGATTTTTTAAGTTATTCAAAACAGGTGAACTGGGCCCTTTCCACAGGAAGATTTGTTGTGCATCCTGGCTGGTAAGAATTGCAGTTGATTATTTCTAGTGGTCTTTAAAGAATGTTGTATTAAATTTCTTTGACATTTGAATATTATTTTCCTACTAAATAATACGTGCAGGGTGGAAGCATCAGCTTTGCTTTATCGGAGAGCCAACGAGCAAGATTTTGCCATTAAACAACCACAATAAAATTATCACCATTTCATTCATCCATCTGGTAAAAATGACACTAATCATAAAATGTTAAATGTGCTTGAAATTGGAGGAGAGGACCACAAAATTATTGGTATCCCCAGGTTGAGACCTCGATGAACCTCCCCGTTCACCGGTGGCATCGAGAAACTTCTAACCACGTTCGAGAACCCTTTGCTTTACGTTGTCTTAGGGTGAGTTCGATCTTTATTAAGCAATTGAGCTCTAATGGGGAATGGGAATGGGTGGCTAAATTGAAGGATAATCTGGACAGAAAATTGAAGAATTTTGTAGTGCATGGAGAATTGAAAATTGAGGTAATTAAATTAACTTGTGTTAGAAAAGATAAAATGGTGGTTAAATTAGGGGAGATTAAGAAAATGACTGTCTTGAGAATACGAGTAATGAAAAAATATCAAAGATGGATTATGAAATATTATGTATTATTGTTTTTCACATGAAAAAGTTGTGTTTTTATTTAAATCTAAATATGTACCTTTTTGTTTTAGGCAATTTGTCTTAATTTTATAGTTTGTCGAGCTACCAAGAATCATTTTTATATTTTCCTGAAGGAATAGCCATCACACAACTCGCTGGACGACGAATTGATTGATGAAGCCCACATTTGGGAAAGAATTAATATGTGGGACTCAAAAAGTTCATTAAAGAAAAAGAGGAAATAATGAATCTAACCATATATTTGGAATTGTTTATAAAAAAATTTAAATGGTCAGGAAAAGGTCAAATTAAACACCACTTGCTCTTTTTATTTAAACAAGTCTAAAAATTATATTGTATCTATGGTTGACGATAATGATTGGTTGGACGACAACTCTGCAAGAGGATAGAGGGTTTTTATGCCGATGAGGTTTCCCGAAATGGGCAAAAAAAAGGAAAATATACTGCAAATACAATAACAAGATCAAGCAATAATAAATGAAAAACGAAAATTGGGCCCCCGAATATGTGAAATTTACCTGGCGTAGTGTCGCGTAACGTGTCTTGCCAACAATTATTGTCTTGACTGTTGATTTCAATTCATTTATTATTGAAATCTATCAATATTCCTGCTTATAAGTTATTTATAATTTTATGGCCATATGTTGTTTGGAAACTCCATCTAATGATATAATTCTATCAATAAAATTGTAACACATGGCACGTACAGTTGCAACATCTGTCTCTCTCTCTCTCTCTCTCACACACACATACACAGACTTGTTGATTTAGCATATGGAATATGTCAATCTCTGTAGCATAGTGTCTACACGTGACATTATGTAACTAATATAAAGCAATCAATACAAAAATTTATGGTTGTATTTAGCATCCTACTTTATCCAAAATGGCTGGTCCAAATCTAAAAATTTAAGAATTGTAGTCACGATCCCAAATTTTTCATTTTGTCTCAAACATCACTCAAATATTTCATTTGTGCCAATCAAAATCCAAAACCTTTCATTTCGTTGTAGCAAAAAGATATATGGATGGATTCCATCCATTAGTTGACCAAAAACTTTTACTTTGACCAAATATAAAAAATGACAAAATATTAACTTTACAATTTTAACATAAAATTATTTTAAAAATTAAATTATAAAAGAAAAGAAATAAAAGGAAAATGCACTGTTCTCTCTAACCTCTTCTATGAATCTATCCTTCTCTCTATCTCTAAATTGTTGAAACTTAATGGATTCTAATATCATATTAAGACTTGTAACTCCATCTTAAAACGTCAACATTATTAAGAAGAGCAACCTAAATCCTAATATAGGTGTTTATATTTTCATTTTTATTCAATATGAAATTTATTCATTTTTAACATATTTTCGCAAGATGGTGGTTCGTGTGAGGCAATTAAATTTTGAAATTCACATGCTCATTTTTTTAGTCTTAATCGGATCGATTTGATCGTTGGAGTTTAAGAAATTCTGATACCATATTAAGACCTAGGGTTCCATATTGAAATGTCAACTTTATTAAGAATGGTATTCAAATCCCTTAAATGTTTTATCCCTTAACATGCAACAATGAGGCCTTCTTGATCAAGTTATCGCAACAAAGTTGTTATAAAACATTCTTGGTCCACTGCATTTTTATTTGGGTATAGGGGCTCATCAAAACCTTGGACTTCCATCTATTTGTCTAACACATTGCTACTTGCTTCGTTGAACCAAAATGGTGCTGTCCCACTCCTTATATGTAGATGCAAGTCATTATCCTTGCATTTTCGGGCCGACGAAGATTTCTAGAAGGTAGGACAAATTAAGTTGTGGAGCTTAATTATTGTTATTTTGTACAGCCAATCGCAAATCGACCTCTGCAGTGAGGTCGTCATGGGAATTGGAAGGGCAGTTTAGAAATTTGTGTTCCTGTAAAATTCATTTTAGGAATTTGAATCCTTGTAAATTTCGATTTTCTCCTAATTTGTTTACATATGGGGAGTCGTCATTTGACTTTTGATAACCATATTTGCAATTTAATTGAGAACATGGTTCTCGAGCATGTATAATTTGTTTCTCGCACTTTAAATCCTTCAAGAACTTTCATATATATGTAACTATCAAGTGACCATACAAATATGCAGTCACTATATCCATAAGGCGCATATCAAGCCTTTGGGGACAGTCAAACTAATTAAGAAACTAAATTCATGGTGTCCATTACGGGCTTTGTATCTTGTAATTTCATTATTTTTATTTTTCTTTCGTACAAAAACCTATTTGTATCCAATAGGGATTACATTTTCAGGTGTTCGAACTACATGTTCAAACACTTTTCATTTCTCTAAGGAATTCAATTCCGCTTGTATAACTTCTTTCCACTTTGGCCAATTATTTCTATGTTGACAGTCTTTCACAAACTGTGATTTGAGATCCTCATTTTGCATAGTGAATTACTGTCATTATTGTGAATTATTTCAGTGATGAAAGAAGACGTAATTTTATATTAAGACAATCCTTTATGAATCTTGCCTATTCTTGGATGTTCATCTTTTCTTTCTGCAATTGATTATGATAGAATAGAATTAGGATTTCTAATTCTCAACAAAATGGAAATCAAAATATCTCCACTTCCCGTCTTGTTTCTCCATTTACCAATTTATTTTTTAAATACTTAATTTGAAAACATAAAATATAAAAACTAGAAGTCATGATGAGGGAACGAAAGGCCTTGGCAATTTCCATTTCTATTCAACATCTTAATGGTACCATTATTAAGTAAAGGCGCACATTTCTCTCTACCAAAGCTGAATATTTTTTGCCGAATATGCATGTTGTGTCGATGATAGATGCTCAATCAGTGGTCACTGTGTAGTTGAGAAATAATCTCGTTTCAGGGAGCTTAAAGTAGCAAACGCTAGTTGTTCGCTCTAAGTACTGAATTGGAATATTGAGCACTTGCCAATGTCAGTGTCGAAATTACTTGGATTCAATCGTCGCTTTGTAAACATGGCGTATGTCTTCACTTTGCCCCTGTTGTGCGGTGTGATAATCAAGAAGTTGGTGCCCAAGCTACAAACTTAAATCTTTCATGCTCAATGAAACATACTAAAATTGTTATTCATTTCATTCGAGACTAGGTTTCACGGGGTGCCTTT
>CAIGRP010073887.1:9616-20660 GCA_903798385.1 Fraxinus cuspidata | reverse complement strand
CCCCGGAAAGAATTGGGGGAGAATTGGCCCGTTCATTTGGAGATAAAAGTAGAAGGTTACTATTGTCTATTTACATTTTCTATGTTTATATTTTCTTTTATTTTTGATAAATTGGTCAAAGGCCTTTTGAACAAAATCATTGTGAAGGATGGCCATCTCAGCTCATTCCCCTAATTATTAGCTGCATTGGGAAGAAACAAGTCCAGGTTCAATGTATACATACATATGCATACATATATCCAAGAAAGGGTGATGAGGTGATAATTTGTTCTGGGCAGAATGGGAGACATTGACGAAGCCTTCATCCAATCAGTTGAACACAGACCAAAATCCACCACAGTTGAGGCTCAAGGCATCCCAGTAATCAATCTTTCTGCACTAAACTCTCAACATTGCTCATCCAATTCCAGCAGTTCAATGGAAGATCTTATTGTACAAGTAGGTGAAGCCTGCAAAAACTGGGGTTTCTTCCAGGTGATTAAAACCGAGGGTCTCTTGTATTCATTTGAATCTCAACAATTATTTTGTGGTTAAACGTCACTATTTTATAAACGGGTGGCGGCAAAACTTCAATTAATCTTTTGTCAGCCCAGATACCATGTTAACCATGTCATCTAAAAATGTTTAGAAGGGTCACATGTATTCATTTAAATCTTATCTTTCGACGCAGGTGATTAATCATGGGGTTCCATCAAGCTGCAGGGAAAAGGTTGAGGTTGCTTCGAGGGCCTTTTTCCGGCAGCCATCGGAGGAGAAAAGGAAGGTGAGAAGAGATGAGGCTAATCCAATGGGGTTTTATGATACGGAGCATACGAAAAATATTAGGGATTGGAAACAAGTTTTTGATTTCACGGTGGAGAATCCGACTGTGGTTCCAGCTTCTCATGAGCCTGATGATGTTGAGTTGCAGGAGATTGTCAATCAATGGCCTGAGTATCCACCTAATTTTAGGTAACCATCATTTTACCATTGTAGTTAATATTTTGATGATGAACTGAATAATTTTCTGTTTTATCCCAGTATCATATTTGGATAAAGGAGGAGGATCACAGTAGGTGGAGGGTATAACTTCTTTGCATAAACGATGAAGAACGAAAAATTTAACAATATCCCATGTATACGCTAAAATCTTTTGCGTTGTCACGTCCAATACAGCATATCAAATCAAACAATCGTATAGTTCATTCGAGAACGATGTTTTTACATTCTGCATATTAAGACCTTCTGAGCAGAGCGTATCAATGAAATTTATTCTATACCGATGGCAAGATTTGGCTCAAACATGAGTAAGGGATTTTCTTCAACTCTTGACCAGGGAGGCATGTGAAGAATACACCAGAGAAATCGTAAAACTAGCTTACAAGTTGCTGGAGTTGATATCCTTTAGCCTGGGGTTGCCAGCAGAAAAGTTAAATGGCTTCTTCAAAAACCAAACAAGTTTTATGCGACTCAACTACTATCCGGTATGCCCTGTTCCTCACCTAGCCCTTGGCGTGGGTCGACACAAGGATTCTGGGGCTTTAACTGTCCTTTCTCAAGATGATGTTGGGGGACTAGAAGTGAAGAGGAAATCAGATGGAGAGTGGGTTCTAGTTAGACCTACCCCAAATGCTTATATTATCAATGTTGGAGATGTGATTCAGGTATGTTGAGCGTCCTTTTCATTTGATACAATCATGATCATCCATTGATAAGAAAACTGATAAAAGGGGTACTATTAATCTTCATGATGAGTACAAATATGATTTTGACCTTAGTAACATTGATTGAACATATTGTGTGCCAATATTTTTAAAGGCACCATCCCGAGCCAACTGGCATTGCGATTTAGATGCTCTAGTTCAAAAGGATAATCTTTGATCTAAAGTGTCGCTCCGGTTGAAACAACTTAGAAATTAGTAAAATGTGATGTGCATGTAGCTAGATTGAAAATGTGTCAGGCTGCACTGCAAAGGCCCGGCCTAGCCACGGACTGGCTGGACTCTGGTCGTGCCTTCGCGTGGTCTGCGTGGGCCTGTATTTAAAGAAAAAGCCTATCGGTCCAGATAAAAAAAGGTGCAGCATCGGTCACACCTTGAGCCGGTCCAAATCCGGATAAATGGAGAGAGTCTAGATGGGTTAATGATAAACGAATGCACATTTTCCTGCAGGTTTGGAGCAATGACAAGTATGAGAGCGTGGAACACAGAGTGACTGTGAACTCTAAGAGGGAGAGATTTTCAATCCCATTCTTCTTTAACCCATCACATGCAGTTATGGTGGAACCTTGGAAGGAGTTGACAAGCAAACAAAACCCTGCAAGGTATAAGCCATACAATTGGGGAAAGTTTCATACCACCAGGAACATCAGTAACTTCAAGAAGCTCAATGTGGAAAATGTTCAGATTTCTCATTTCAGAATATGAAACAGAAGAAATTAATTACTATGCATACAGAATAAATGGTGGAACTAAGAAGGCAAATGTGTAATGGCAATTTATCTTTTGGCTTGTTAATCCATCATACTTTCGTAGATTTACCAACGATCTAGTCATCTGGGATCTCTTACTAGATCTAGCAATGTACCGCCTCGAGTATTAAAAATGCATGTACTCGAATTCTAAATAGATGACATCATTTATTTAGATTTACAGTATTTAAGTAGCTAGATTATATTTTTGGGTATTGTCAAACAGCTTTATATCAATATTTCATGATCTATGATTTTTACTGTCACATTTGATATCTGATTTTATACTGCTGAACTGCAAAGTATCATTTTAGAGACCCTCATGAATGAGGGTACTCCTACGTACTTGCCTAGGTCTGCAGTGAGACGAATTTGACATCTAGCACTAATCTTCCGACTTGTGAGCTTGTAAAAGTTGGGTTGCAATAAAAAAAAAAAAAAATTCTACACACAATGCAAACAGGTAAAAGGAAAAAGATCCCTTGTCTCAGACCTTTGCTAGGTGTGAAACATTCAGTAGCTTCCCATTCCATATAACTGAAGGCCTTGTGATAGTGATACATTCCATTATCAAGGAAATCAAATTTTGAGGTAGGCCAATTTCCATAGCAATTTAAATATCCATTTCGAATTGTGATACACAATAAAGAAAGTACAATTATTTTCAAACTCTCCTTAAAGAGTTCATAAATTCGTATATTTTTAATATTTTCCTTATCAGATAAATTTGAATCTTGACAGCTTAAAGAGCCTGAAAACTTTAATAACAACCACGCGACATCGTCACTTGTACAACTCCTTTGAATTGATATTCTAAGTTTATTGAGAAATTAGGCTTAAAGATTGTTTGGCTAAGCCACTTTCAGTCTCATCGATGTTCGAGAAGTTAGTGTGCATTTGATTTACTATTTTTAAGCTGTTTTTAATTTTCAATTTTGCAAAACATTGAAAACGTATTTGGTGAGTTATTTCTAAAAACGCAGTTTTGAAAACAATGTTAAATTTATAACATTAAACTCAAAACACATTTTTGACATTTTGAGTGTTTTTAGTGAAAATTTTGAAAATATTCAAAACGTGGAAAACAAGCGTTTAAATTAAATTTTAAAAATTAAAAATATAAAATTCTAGCTAAAAAATTTAATTCCTTTTAAGAAAATCAAAATTTGAAATATAAAATCTAAGTGGTTGTTCTCTTCGTGTTTCAATTTTTAGTTTTGAGTTTAGAATTCATTTTGAGTTTTGTGTTTTGAGTGTCCATTTTGAAATTGTTGAAAGCGCATTCTTTTTATCATTTAAAAAATTATTTTCAAAAATAAAAAAATATGTTTTGACTTGATTTTAACAATTTTTTATTTTTTATTTTTTTGCGTTTTCCTTTTTCTTTTGTAAAATTTAAACTCGTTTTTGAAAATTCGTTTATAAAAATAGATAAGTAAACGTGTTTTTGGCGTTTTTGAAAACTAAAAATTGAAAATGGCCTGAAAACAGCAAAGAGAACGGACCTTAAATACTGAAAAACTAATATTCTAAAATAATATATTCAAAATAAAATTATGAAAATTTCTAGAAAATAAAAAAAAGCTAAAGCTCCAAATGATTATTTACATGAAATTTTTTGAAAATTATTTAAATAAACATAGATAAAAATATTTTCAATCCACATCATTAATTTTTATTTCCCTTATTTGGAAGTCAATTTAAAAAAAGAATTCTAAAATTCACCAACTTTAAAACGTATATTACTTGATAATATATTAACATAAAATTATTCCATTCCACTAAATAATCAAATTTAATGAAATAAAATGTCATAAACAATTTTTCAAAATATCAAGCCAAACATGCTACCTAGTTTTTTGCTTTGTGAAATAATTTTTTAAAATGATAAACCAAACACATTTTAGAATTCTTAAAACAAGCTCTTAAAATAGAAAACTGAAAATGAACTCAAATCTGAAATACAAACCAAACGAATCCTTAATTTTTCAGAAGTAATTCAAAAGGAGAACTTATTTATTCTAAAACTACATCTTTATTAACAAATATACTATAAAAAATGCCTACCCATACATCACCTTATTATGAGCCATTTGGCAAGACTTTCAAAAAATAAAAAGTTATTTATGAAACTAAGAAGCTGATTTTTGAAATATATTTGGATGATTTTCTGGAAGTGTTTTATTTGCTAGAAGAACTTTTAGAGAAAGCTGACTTAATATAACTATAACTCAGAGGCTCTACAAAAGCACAAGCAAAATCAAAAGTACAGTCAGATGAGCTTTACAGTCAATCAGAAGGGCAAAGAAATATATCCTATTGTGGCATTATTTCATGTACTAAGTACTAATATAAGTCGGATAAAATAATTTAATCATTCAGAAGATATGAAAAATAAGTTCTCAATGTAAACTGTTTACTAGCATTTCAAAAAAAAAAAAAAATGTTTGTATTGTCAAGAACAAAATTTTGAAACTGGAGTATGCTCGCTCAGATAAATATAGAAATTCTTGAACCTAATGGATTCATACAATTGAACAAATACTGACATGTACAGGCGAGAGAGACACCCCTAGCAAAGAGTAATTAGCAGACTGATCTGACGCAATTACCACCCTCTGCCCTCGCAATTCTATGCTCTCTGATCTCCTGATCACGAATATCTTTGTTTACAAGTCTTTATTTTGACAACTGGCAATGCAAGTTTCATTGGTTAAATACATCTGAAGTTCCATTCACAGGTTGCAAACCTTGAAGGCTTGTGGTTGCTAGAATTAATTGAATTCATCGATCTCCAACTGCTTCTGTACATACATCATCCTTCGCACTAGTGTCATCTGTCCGCGCATCATGAACAACGATATCTCCAGAAGTATTATGCTCAACGCCTACAGTTTTTGTGTTATCCAAGGAAGCAACATCAACAGTCATGTTAGTGCATTCATTCCCTAGATCCACATTTTTATCCCCTTCAACTACATCCAAGCCTTCAGCTAAATCCATCTGCACTGGAGCACCAGACTTCGATACAGATCGAGTTCTGTCAATTTCGGAATCAGCATTCAGTATGCAACTTGACAAGGCTAGTCCATTGGGCATGCCAGCATTTACATTTCGCAAGTCTATAGCTCCATTTTCTTTAATGTCACCTGATGCTTCAGTTATATCAAGCGGAAAATGAACTGGTCTTGATGCCAATGGAGAAGTATTGTTCATTTTGGGTTCAGCATTCCGTGTATCAGAATTGATTGGCAGACCTGTGCCACCTTTCAATTCATCAAGCTGACAGATATTGGCACATCTATCTAGGAACTTGGTTGTTGAGAAAGAGTCATCAATAGACAGTGGCTCTAACTCCATCACACTTGCATAATTATTTTTGTCCAAGGTATCATCTTCAGAACCATCTGGATTATTGAATGCAGCAGCACCTGTAGAAGTAAGGTTCTTCTCTATATCTAGGGCAGCATCCCCCAGAATATATCCATTCCGACTGAAGAGAGCAGTCGATTCATACTGATCAATATTTAATTGAGGAGCTGAAGTACATTCGACATTTTCGCTGGTCACATGATCCAACAGATCACTGCCCATATCATTAGAGAGTGGACGCTTGCGCTTCAGTGCAGAGCCATTCTCATTGTGAGATGATACAATCCCATTAGGATAAAGGTCCTTGTGTACTAGTTCTCTATCTTGGTTGTCCATGATTGGTTTAGAGATCTGTTGCTCGATAGGATTTACTTTGAACTGGCAGCTTTCAGGACCAATTTGTTCATTCAACTGCATCTGTAACCAAACTGCTAGAGAAACAGAATGATCACGAATCAAAGAATCAAAAGGTGGGCAGCGTAGCATATTAATCAAAGCTTGGTTATACTGAAACATGCTGATAGACGGTGTAATAGTCCCTTTATCACGGCAAAATTTAATGATTTTGAAAACATGCTCACACAAGTTCCCCATTTTTGCCCAACTACAATCACAAAATGCATATTCTGAACCAGGATTCCATACTATATGAGTTGTATCTTGATCTTCCTGGTCAATAATCTTGGCACATTTATGTTCCATGACAACATTAGGATCTGGGATCTTCAATGATTTACGCCAAGCTGTTAAGCCACTCGTCCATTCATCCTTCCAATATCGTGCAAAATCATCCTTACCTGAGTACTCATCAAGCCAGAAGTACGAGTGCACTTTGGTACCCAGCTTATTAACCAGCCAATCAGCACGCTGGTATACGCTTTGGTCCTTCTCATTCAACAACCTAAGCTTCAATTGGTTGTGATAAAACTCCATTGCAGCACAGGTCTCTAGGCTGGCAAGAGGAAGAGTTTTAAGTGCACTTTCCCACATACCTGATCATTAGAGTCCTGTTAGGAAAAAAATAGAAATGTACTTGAAAGAGAGGAGAGATTTAGCTCTCATTGTGTAAATTAAATCCTTTATTACATCGAATTAAGTTGATTTTTCCAACAATGATAACTCTGTACTTAATATTTGAAGCATCTTATAAAATATGGGAGATAGCCAGCATAGCAAAAAGTTAACCAAGGATGTGGTTTGCCACCAAGCGTGTTAAATACTTCACCAGTTTCAGCAAAAGGCAAAAGCTACAGGAGATGTACCTAATGCATCTCAAGTATGACGACGATGCACATGTGGTAATTCTCATTTTAGTGAGTACATCTTACCTAGTCTTGGATACCAATTTGCTTTGAAGTAGTCCATGAAATCAGTTGCATCTGCAAAATCTTCCATAACATCTTTAAACATATTGGCACTGCCAGATCCTTTGCAAATTTTGTTTACTGATGGACCGAGCCTCTTCGCTATTTCAGCACGCACCTCCATTTTTGAGCTTCTCTTCAACAAGTTTTTATGCCACGCATGACGAACCCGCCAAAAGCATATCAATACAGAGCATTCAAAGACTTCTCTGAATAACATGCAAAAAAGAAGAGACTCTAGGATTCATTCAAGTGATATACAACCAAACATTTTTTGCACTAAGAAACAAAAAGGGTAAGGAGAACATAACAATCCCATAGTTCCGTAACTTTAACTGGATAACAAAATTCCAACAAGTTGTCAGCACAAGAGATTGTGCTAGTTGTTGATCACTTTTCAGATCTAAAAAGTACTAATTTCTAATATAGAATTGTTGTCACAGAACAAATGCTACATTTCCATGTAAAAATTAGATATTTAATCATGTTTTCAAGTTTGAATCATCCAGTCATAATGGTTTTAATTTTTCTACATACGGAACCCTATATGCAGCAACATGGTGACCAATTTCACTAATAAAATTCCCGACCCGCAAAAAGAAAAAGAATTGAGAAAGAATAATATACAAGGAGAGAAAGATAAAGGCTAACAAGAACAAAGACGATCGTGGTGCAAACTTTAACTCTATTACAAGCTAAAATAAATATAAGACTCGTCCAAAACAAATAAACCCTGTAAACCATCCACATCAACTGACTTCAGATGAAGACCCTAGGAGCAAACCTGATTGCCAGGACATCAGCCGAAGGGTCATCCACAATAAAACCAGCCAACTTCCATGTAGGATCTTTTGCACGAACTCTATTGTGAAGTGCCCTCATCCATCTATGTGTTTCTCCTCTTGCAAATCTAGGAGATATTATCCAAGCTACAGGAATAGCCTTGTTGTCTGAGTTGAACACAACAAGACTGTGAATAGGATACTGGATATAATTGCAACAGAATAGTGAAGTAAGATTTAAGAAAGTAAGTGCTTTATGTACTTGATGAGTGAAAAACAAATTTAAGAAAAATGGAGCAAACCTTCAGCTTATTTGACCCAAACTTTGAATCTGATGCCAAGAGTCTTTGATTTCCAAACCGGATCAGCTGCTGCAACTGCCACTCTGTTTGAATGCCCAGGACAAAAGGTTCAGAATCAGAGAAATCTTCGTAAAAGAAAACAAGACTTTGGTGGCTTTCAACCCACATGCTAATGCTGACAGCATCATCTGCATCTAGTTCATATGTAGATCTTCGAATACTCCTCTCCTGTCGACGAACATATCTATGGGTCAAAAGGTCATCTCGGTTAGAAGGACCTCCTTGTCTCTCCACTGATTCATTGTGTCTCTGCATGATGGTTTCTACAGAGACCCCAACATAAAGGAGAGATAAGACACGGAGGCGGAGATCCTCTGAAATGTATGGAGCATACATAGCACGCGTTCCGGCAGCTTTCTTGTCCTGTGGGCCATGGCATGGCAACCCCTGCTTATCCACATGCTTATCTTGATTGTATATAATAAGTGCCACAGATGGCTCAGCAATTAAACGCTTTACGATAAAGTGACAGGTGCAGCCCCTCTTTGTATTTGGTCGACCAGCAGACTTGTTCTTTGGCACATAAGTAGTCCTACTAGGTCGTACAATACCACCTTTTCTATGATCATCTGGACCAAACGAACACCAGTACCTATAGAATCAGTGCAATTAATTCACTGAATCAATCCAATGGTTATAAAGCAGATGGTGGCCAGTTTTAATAATGAAAAGACTATTGAGCTTACAATATATATTCAAGAATTCCATCGACTTTAGGCTTGTAAGTCATCTTGGGTGGCCGTCTCCTCCTAGCTTCAACGTGGAATCTAGTCGGGCAATGTTTATTGTTAGACTCCCCCCTAACAAAATCATCTACCCGGGTGAATGGGATGAGAGCAAGTCTGTCTATATTGTCGCGCCAACCTTCCACCTTAGACCACACAAGATCACTGGAAGAGAACTCCAAAGATGGAGGGTTCTGTACAGGGAGTGAAAGAATCTCGTCCCATCTAGCCATCTGCAAATGAGTAGAAGGAAAAGAAATAAAGAATCGAGATACAATATAACTAAATTGACCAGTTCATAAGCAGACAGGCAAGAGTAATTTCCAGGAAATTCAATCATAATGGATTAGAAGAAGAGCTAACCAATTTCAAATAAGACAATAATGATAATATTAAAAATGTAATAATTTTTCCCATCAGTCTTTCAACTTAAAAATTGCCATATAATAACCCAATTATCAATTTCAAATACATCTTTTTCAAGATACACAACTAAGTCATCATCCATCCATCAATCCCAGTCCGATTGCAAAGTCGATTCTTAACAATGCTCATTGCAGATAATTGTGTATTCAGTATTCAAAAATTTAATTATCTAAGCAATTTAATTGATGAGAATGGAACTAATATTGAGAATTCAAGAAAATCCTTTTATTACATATGGCAATTCATTCTCAAGGAGATTTGCCTATTATTTCATAACAAAACAACTCAAACTCAAATATACTATATTCTAAGCACAACTACTAAACTAAATGATGAAAGAATGATGTTTTAGGCATTTAGAAGCTTGATGTATTACAGCCGATTATAAAAGATCTTAAGCACAACTAATTTTGCATCGATAACCATAAACACCCAAGTCATGACTTGCTAAATTAGCAGACGACAAATATCATAACCAATAAAATACAAATAACTAGCAAGTTTATGCATACTCCCCCAAAAACTTCATGGGATAAAAAAAAAAAACGAAAAAGAAAGAAAGCCTCCAGCGTCACTTAGCTGTTAGCAGAGTGCCTTTCTTAACAAGAAACGAAAAGCAACGTGCACCTTCATATAAAAATGAATTTAGTATGGAAGCATGTAACTTTAAAATAAGGGCAACAAATTTAGCTTCAGGGGCAGTTTGAAATCCATTTTCATGTCTAATTTACGGCATTTGTTTCATTCACATAGGCAAAAAATAAAATAAAATAAAATACAGGAACACAGTGTAAAGAACATAATACTGTACGAAAAATCTTTTCAACTTTTTCCGTTAACATATAAAGCCAAAAATAAATGAATTCACCAGAAAAATGGAGGACAAATCACGTACCTCTGAATCAGAATGTGTGAACCAGGAAGTGAAGTGAAACGAATAATAAGCCCTAATTTCTGAATTCTGTGAATTGTTGAATATTGATTTTTGAGGTGCTGGGCTTTTTATTGAACCAGGTTTGGGGCCCAATTCACGAAAAATATCCACGTCCAGGCAAGTTGACAAAAATAGCGTTATATGAGACCCGACTTTCGATTGTAACACTACTGCTTTGTAGGTCTTTCAATGGAACTAAGGGTCCGTTTGATTGTAAGGATGGAAAATAGGTGGAAAGAAAATGAATTCTAGGAAAAGTAATTGCCTAGAACTTGTTTTCCGGGAAATTGTTAATTAAGTGTGTTTGATTGGTATAATTTTCCACCTAGAAATTTTTGAAATTTTAGATCTTTTTGTGTTCGTTTGGCTTTATTTCACATGAAAATTGTCCATTAAAGTGAATTTTTTTTTACAATTGGTTATGAAATTTGTTACCATTGTCAAAAAGTAAAAAAAAAAAAATTTTTAAAAAATTTCCTAGAAAATCATTTTTTCATCAAAGTTTAGTGTTCGTTTGGCTTTGTTTTACATGAAAATTATACATTAAAGAGAATTTTTTTTTTTTTACAATTGGTTATGAAATTTATTTCCATTGCAAAAAAAAAAAAAAAAAAAATCAGATTCCCACCA